>APFE031068142.1:22516-45038 GCA_000404065.3 Pinus taeda | reverse complement strand
CAGACCTTGCAGGAATTTCAAATCGATTGTACTCCACCTGTCTCCATCTTATGTGATAACACAAGTGCAATCAGCATTTCAAAGAATCCAGTCATGCATTCGAAGACAAAGCATATACCGATCAAATATCATTTTCTTCGGGAACAAGTTCTTGAACAAAAGGTCAATTTGGAGTATGTTCCTTCTAAGGAACAAGTTGCTGATATTCTCACCAAACCATTGCCCAGGGAGGCCTTTGAATACCTCAGGCACAAGCTGGGGGTTGTTGATGCATCATCATGTTAATCTCTTTTGATGGTTGTCCGTACAGGTTCAGGGGGAGCATATAATGCATTGTTGGCATTATGGAGGATGTGAAGAAGAAGATCTTGGAAGTAGCTGCAATATGTCTCTATCTCTTTCATGGTGGATCATGGTTCTTCATTGCAGATCTGGTTCATATTCAGGGGGAGCATGATCTTAGGGGGAGCATAACCCTTTGCCCTTGATGTCAAAGGGGGAGAATGAAGCTGAAGATTTTGAGGTTGCCATCAAGTCCAAAGGGGGAGATTGTTGGCATTATGGTTCTGGTTTGATTATATGTTTCAGATGTTGTACTTGATGGCAACACCCATGGCATGGCTCTCATTTGATGAAAATAAAGAAGTACGCAGGAGAACAGTTCAGGAGGTGCGTACCCGCAGCCATACCGTGCAGGGACCGCGTCCAAATACGCGGGTCACCCATTCATGGGGTGCGTACCCCAGTGCACACATTCCAAGGAAGTTAAGCGCCCACCCATGGGGTTTCTCAGTGCTATTTAGCCAACAGTATTGGGTTATTATGGTTTTGGCCCGCGGTATTGATTATTTTATTATTATTATTGAGCCCCATGATCCTTGATTTGAGGAAGAGCTAGCCTATATAAAGCAAAGAAGATCATTTGGCTTGAGCATCTTTTGTGTCTTTGAATATCTTAAGATCTGATCTATTGGGTTCTCTGTTCTTAAAAGATTGATTTATAAAGGAGAAGTCAGAAGCGAATTGGCGAAGGGTGATCTGTTGAGCACAAGTTCAGATCTGAACATCTGAGGTTATTTTCAGCCCTAGTTCAAGGTACGCAGAGGCGCTGAAGGTTCAGTGCGTGGGTACGCAGAGGCGCTGAAGGTTCAGTGCGTGGGTACGCAGAGGCGCAGAAGGTTCTGTGTGTGGGTACGCAGAAGCGGCGAAGGCTCAGTGCGTAGGTACGCAGGGCGACAGTGGTTCAGGTGCGTGCTTTCTGCAGCAGCACGCGGCGCGATTATTCTTTTGGGTGCGTACTTTCTGGAAAGTACACGGCGCGATAGTGTCATTGGGTGCGTACTGTACGCAGTGCAGTGAAAGGAGCAGTGCGTGGCCACGCAGTCCAGCAAGACGGAGATCTGCGGGTATACGCAGAGAGGCAGAAGGAGAACTGCGTAGCAACGCAGGCCAGTAAAAGGAAAGCCGCGTATCTGGGTTAAGATCTTCTGTTTATTGAATCTTTCTGTTGAAAATATGTTCTGGGTTCTGCTCTGTTATTGTTGATCTAGTTATTACAGCTGACTGTATAATTTACATGTACTTGATGAACATTTGATGTATATGGATCCAGTTTGAAAATTTATGAAAAGTGGTCCTTGAAAAGAAGTAGGGGGTTGTAGCTCCCTTTCAGGAGAGACTGGAAAACGAGAGAGAGTTGTAGCTCTCAGCAGGTTGCAGCCTGCGTACTGGTAAAGGACTGCACCAGTACAAGACTATTGTAAAAGGAGTTTCTATTTGAAAGAAGATAGAGACATATTGCAGCAGGTGGTTTTCACCCACATTGGGTTTCCACCTTATATCTGGTGTTCTTTGATGTGACTGTCTGTTTTTCTTGTTCATGCTCATTATTTATGGTATTGAGTATGCAAAAATAATTCAAAGTATAAATAAGGAAGTTTTGGTAAAAGAATTAGATAATACTGATTCACCCCCCCTCTCAGTATTATTGTCAACATGTTCATGCATGTTTGAAGTGAAAATAGAGTTGAAGTGGTTACCTGGCTTGAACCAAACTATTGTTCATTCCAATAGTTCCTAGAACACTATTGAAGATTATATGTTACTAGGCATCTCTGAGCTACAACCTAGGAGAGCTTCATGGAGAGATAACATAATTGGCGCCATTACCGGGGAAAGGACATTGAAGCTCAACTTCCCTGGGAGATGACACAGATCCAACTTTGATGATAGACAAATTCTGGACACATTTTTGGTTGTAATCATCTATCTGGAGACTCTACTGGAGGTCGAACCTCTTGGCGACTCCACATCATAGTTCTAACTCAATTTTTCCGGCACACTCGAAGAAATCCTCAGAAGTCACTAGTTGACCCAGTACCTAACCCTGAAAATATAATTAAAGAAAGGAAGATATCATAGAAAGGAGCATCAGGATCAGGTAAACCTAAACAATATTCTACATCTCTGCAAGAAAGGCTTGTGACAAAACAAATACATGTTGAAATTATAGCCTCTAGCACCAGCAGTGAAGAAAATTTTTCAAAGATTCATAAAGCTCCTTACTCTTTAGGTTCACATTTTTCTTTGAGCCCAAAGGAAACCTCACCTCTTATTCATCATACTCCTTTAGCCCTGTCAGTCACTCCTCAACTCCCTACCATTCAGACTGCCAGTACTCTTTTATCCACCACAGCAATGGTAGGCCCACAAGCACTCACCAAAATGGAAAGAATCATAGCTACTAGGTATGGGCCTTTAGTGTTGCCCACTCCTTTGAATGCAACGCCTACTGAAGAATATCATAAATACATGGCTCAGTTCACTGGGACTAAAGGAGTTACAGTTGAAGAACATCTTGAGTCCTTTTATAGCTATGCTGATAATCTAGACATTAGTGAAGATGATGTGTGGATGAGGGTATTTGTCCAAAGCCTAGATGGAGAGACCAAAAAATGGTTCAGAGAATTGACCCCTAGATCTATAACAGATATTGAGGCCTTAGATGATGTTTTCCTAAAGCATTGGGGGGATAAGAAAGATCTACTCTACTATCATACTAAGTTTGGGAACTTGAAAAGGGAAAATGGGGATTCACTTTCTGATTTCAATAAAAGGTTTAACCGCATGTACAAGAAGATACCAGCTGAAGTGAAACCCACCCCTACCTCTGCAAAACTCACCTATGCCAATGCCTTTGATTCTGACTTCTGTCTACTATTGAGGGAGAGAAGATGTGCTTCTTTGGTTGACATGCAAGATGCAGTCTTGGAAGTAGAGTCCAACATCATGGCTGTAGAGAAACTCAAGGGATATGTTGACCGAAGGAGATAGAGGCGTGAATATTCCTCATCTTCAGACCCCAAGAAGGATAAGATGACCAAGATGATAGAGTCACTAGCCTCTGAAATCTCCAAATTAAAAGTGGAGCAGCACCCTGTGAAAGGAAGAATTCCCAATAATTTTTCTCCTAGAAATCTGAATCCATATAGAAGAGCAAATGAGCAGTTGTAGATCATGCAAAGGAGCAAAAATGCAAATGAAGACCAAAGAGTGAAGACCCCTTTCTAGAATGTAGTCATGGAAGAGGAGCAGTTTGAAGAAGATGATGAGATCCATTGCATGGAAGAAAAAGGAAGTGCTTCCTTTTTTACATTGGCCGCGTATGAAGAGTCATTACTCAGGGGCCAGACCATCCAAGAATGGGACGGTGAGGCTATTCTACAAACTGAAGATCAGTGAAGATACAATCTGAGGTCGAAGATGAACAATGCCAAGGAAACCCCTATCCAAAGAGTGGTTGTCCCTGCAGAACAACAAGCTAACAAGCAAAAATGACTAGCAGCTAATCCCATCATTCTCAAAGCTCCAGCTCAAGAGGTAAGAGGCCCTGACAAGTTCCCTTCTCCTTTTAGTTTTGAATCAGAAATCCAGAAGCTAAAAATATATATACCTATGATGGAACTGGTAAAGAATGAACCCTTTAAGAGACCCATCCTTGAAGCCCTTGAGCGGAAGTCCACACAAGCATCAAACGACTATGTGAGTTTACAAGATGAAAAACCTGTAGTTGTGCTTAGTCCAACAACTGAACCTTCTGATGACAATTCCCCATCATTCTATGTCTCCTTGACTATCCATGACAAAACCATTCACAATTGTCTGTTGGACATAGGTGTCAGCCATAATCTAATACCAAAGGCTATCATGGATGAGTTAGGCCTTGACATCACCAGGACTTATCATGATTTGTTTTCTTTTGATTCTAGAAAGGTGAAATTTTTGGGGTTAATCAAAGACCTAGCCATCACCCTGTCTCAGCTACCTATGAAGAGCATGATGATGGATATTATGGTAGCTGATGTACCCCCAAAGTTTGGCATGCTTCTTTCCACGGGATGGATAAAAAGATTGGGTGGAACATTATAAAATGATCTATCCTATGCTACCATTCTAGTTTTTGGAGGTGAAAGTAGGAGATTATACAGGGAAGCTCAGTTAGCCTTATATTATCAATGATGAGAAGCATACCAATAATCATCCCATCTATGCTATTGACACTATCTTTGGAGCCTGTATTCTCCAAATAGAAGAATCCTAAGTAGCCTCCATGCAGCTTAGGAAACCATTTTGTAAGGTCACAGAGGAAGAAGGTCCACAAATTTGGGACATGTTCTTTGATGGAGCTTGCTCTAGGGAAACTGCAGGCACTGGTGTAGTTTTGATATCTCCCACACAAGAATGCATACATTTATATTTCAAGCTGACTTTTCAAGTCACAAATAATATAGTAGAGTACGAGGCTTTGATCTTAGGCTTGAACGCTGCTAAAGAAATGGGCATCAAACATCTGAAGGTGTTTGGAGATGTAGACCTTATTATTCAACAGGTGAATCAGACATTCCAAGCGAGGCACCCCAGGCTAAAATCATACAGAGATGAGGTATAGAAGCTCAAGGATTCATTCAATAGTTTTTGTATTTCATACATCCCAAGGGCTAAAAATCAGCTGGCTGACTCCCTTGTTGTGTCTGCTAGCACTTTTATCCCTCCTCTGCCTCCTAAGTTGACTTATGAAATCCAAGTGAAATGTAGACCATCCTTGCTCGATAATGTCAAGTACTAGAAAGTTTTTGAGGATGTTGATGAAGTCAATAGGTTTATACAAGTCATTGATGAGTTCTCTGAAATGCAAATTGATCAAGATGGTGAAACCGTGGAGGAATGCCAGCAGTCCCAACTGAGAAATAAAATTGGCCGAGACAGTATTGTACAACTACCTAGAAACCATATACCCAAAGGGCTGGTGCCTCTAGAGAAGTTGTTAAATCTTAATTATGTACCTTATAAGCCTGCCCAGAAAGAGAATGAGTCTGCAGTCCACAGGCACAATATAGGGAGTCCAGATCATCCCAAGTACATAAATCTATCCACCCACTTGTCTGCTGCCCAAAGTTCTGAATATTGTGCCCTGATGAAGAAATTTTCTGATGTCTTTGCCTGGGAATACAGTGACCTCAAGTATTATGACAAAAACATCATTCAACATAAAATTCCCCTGGATAAAGACACCATACATTTCAAGCAGAAGCTGAGACCCACCAGCCCTCTACTACTACCTTTAATTGAAAAGGAGATTAAGAAACTATTGGTTGCCAAGATCATAGTTCCCCTAAGATACTCAAAGTGGGTAGCTGACCTGGTGGTCGTAAAGAAGAGAAATGGAGAAATCAGGCTTTGTGTCGACTTCATAAATCTCAACAAATGCTCTAAGAAGACAACTACCCTTTGCCCAAAATGGAACATTTGCTCCAAAAAGTTTCAAGGGCTAGAGTCATGTCTTTCTTGGATGGATTTTCAGGTTACAACCAAGTTTTTATACATCCAGAAGATCAAGAGAAGACTGCCTGCACTACTCCTTGGGGAACTTTCATGTACTCTAATATGCCTTTGGATTCATGAATGTTGGGGCTACCTTTCAGAGGGCCATGGACATAGCCTTTGTGGGAGAGAAGGACAAGTTTGTCCTTATCTACCTGGATGACATAACAGTTTTCTCTAACAGTCATGAGGACCATTTGCAACATTTAAAGAAGTTGTTTATTAAGTGTAGAAGGTTTGGAATCTCAGTGAATCCTAAGAAGTCACAGTTTGCTCTAGAAGAAGGCAAACTTTTAGGACATATTGTTTTTACTGCAGGTGTCAAGATTGATCCAGAAAGGGTTCAAGCAATACAGACATTGTCCATTCCAAGATTGAAAAAGGACATTCAATCTTTTTTGGGAAAGATTAACTTTGTGAGGAGTTTCATCCCAAATTTCACAGAACTAATGAAGCACATCACCTCCATGTTAAAGAAGGGGTCAGAGATAAAATGGACAGAGGCTGTAAGAAGATCTTTCAAATCCATCAAAAGAGCTATCATGGAAGCTCCCACCTTAGTCAGCCCAGACTACACCAAAGAGTTTTATATTTTATCTTTTGCCTCCTATGATACACTTGCAGCAGTCTTGCTGCAGAAAAAACAATGAAGGTATAGAACACCCAGTGGCCTTCTTCAGCAAGACTTTGAGAGATCTTTAATTAAGGTATGACATCATCGAAAAGCATGCCTATGCTCTCATAAAGTCTTTAAAGGCATTCCGAATTTACATTCTGCACTCCAAAGTGGTTGCCTATGTACCTTTAGCTTTAGTAAAGGATGTCCTAATACAGCTGGATGTTGAAGGATGTCCTAATTCAGCATAGAATTAAAGCCCACCAAGCTGGTCAAAGGCCAAGGCCTAGCCTAGCTTATGGCTGAGGAGAATTACAGTCTGCTGGACATAAATTGCATAGGTGCAGATTTAGATGTTCAACAGGTAGAGGAAGTAACAGAAAAACAAAGGTAGAACCAGTCATTGGCTGAGAATTTAGCTACTTGTGGGTGGTATTATAGTATATCTCATTTCTTGTTGTACTAGAGGTCCCTCCAGGGCTTAGCTCAAGTCAAGATAGGACCATCAAGCTTAGAGCAGCCAAGTTTTGTATTAATAAGAACCTGCTTTATTGGAGGGACCCATGTGGAATCCTCTTGAGATGCCTAGACAAGGAACAATCTATGGAAGTCGTGCATCAAGTGGAGGGCATCACTATTGAAAAACCATAGCCAACAAGATCTTGAGTGCTGGGTATTATTGGCCTACTCTATTCTCTGATGTGTTTTTGTTTGTGAAGTGTTGTGACAAATGCCAAAGGTTTACGAGAAGACAACAGTTGAAATCCTTGCCCCTGAAGCCAATACACACCAATGGTCCCTTTCAACAGTGAGGTTTAGATTTCGTAGGGGAGATTAATCCACATTCCAGTGGCCAGCATCGGTGGATCTTAGTAGCCACTGACTATTTCACCAAATGGATTGAGGCCATACCCACTAAGAAGGCTAATGACCAAGTTTTCATGAAGTTCTTAACAGAGAAAATTTTCACTAGATTTGAATGTCAAACCACGCTAGTTACTAATAATGCAATAACTTTCAGAGAAATGGAATTGGTGGAAATGTGTGAATAAATGGACATTAAATTAGTGCATTCTACCTCATATTATCCTCAAGGAAACGACCTGGAAAAATCATCCAATAAAAGCCTTGTAAGGATAATCAAAAAACTGTTGGAAGACAACAAACAGAACTGGGACTCCAAGCTAAAGTTCACATTATGGGTTGACAAAGTTACCACCAAGAAATCCATAGGGAGCTCTCCATTCAAGTTGGTATATGGCACTGAGGCTGTTTTTCCAATCCAATTGATCCTCCCTGTGGCTAAATTCTTGCAAGAGGAACAGGATGAGGAAAGTGACATGGCAAGAAGGATGAGTGGCTTGATTTAAGTTCACCATATCAGAGATCAACTAATTGAGAAGTGAGTAGTGCATCAAAAGAAGATCAAGGAGGTCTTTAATAAAAAATCAAAGATGGACAGTTTTCAGGTTGGTGACTGGGTTCTCAAATGGGATGCATTGAAGGAAAAGAAGGGCAACCATGATAAATTCGATGCCTTATGGACATGACTATTTGTTATCTCTCAGGTTCATATGAACGACACTTTCATTCTGCAAAATCTAGAGGGGGGAGGTGTTTTTGATGGCCCAATAAATGGGCAGTTTTTGAAACTTTATTTCGTTTAAGGCTAAAAAGCCTTGGTCTTGTAAATATGTTTTTCAATTTTCATTTATGCAAATAGACTCCACGCCCAATGGAAAACTAGGAGGAAGTTTTCGTTTTCGATCTTATTGGAAAGGCAGTGGTCTATAGTTA
Organism: Pinus taeda; assembly: GCA_000404065.3. Lineage (NCBI taxonomy): Eukaryota > Viridiplantae > Streptophyta > Pinopsida > Pinales > Pinaceae > Pinus > Pinus taeda. Next base: position 36,745 of record APFE031068142.1, on the reverse strand, counting down.
TTGAAACCTCACATGGAGGCTTTCATCCCTAGAAGGAGCTAGTGTTAGCCCTGAGATGCAGCACTGCCATTTTTGAAGGTTAAAGGAAAGACTCGGCCTTCTTTGCTATCCTTAAAGAGGGTCCCACGCAGACCATTACCCCACTTTTTGACTTACTCCACCGACATTTTGCTCTACTCGATTCCTAACCTAACCCTCACATGTCGACAAAACCCTCTTTCTCCTTAGCCTTAAGAAAATTAACCCAAAACCCCCGCAAAAACTCGCCTTTCTACCATGCGCGCCATCCGCACATTTCGCGAGGACACCCCATACCTCCGCGTCCTCCGTTGTTGATCTTTTCTCGTCAATCTGACAACCCGCATTTTACCCAATCACTGAAACGATCTCAATCTTTCCCCACCGTTAGATCACCCCCTCCAGATCTAACGACTCTCACTCATATCACATGGACAACTAGCGTGAAAAGTACCCACCCGATGAGGGTGGTTTCTCTCTCTCCTCTGCGATTACATGTTGTCCATTGAATGGAATCGAGTAAGTTCTGACATTTACCACTTACCGCCCAATTCCCTTCCGATAAAAACCATAACCGCCCGAGCCAAACCACCCCCGAGTGTTATCACCCGCACGCCTCTTCCACCCGATAACCGTCCGATCTGTCCACCTGAGATCTAATGGTCCAGACATCTCCCGCACCCACCACGAGCTCAAATCCCCTGCACACGATCTCCACCATGCATTTCCCCCCGATCCAATGGCCCTCGTTCATGATCGTCCCCAATCGTCCTCCACCGCTCTGTCACCTCTCTATCCATCTGATTCGACACGCCCATCCACCCATGCACTCCATACTCCACTCCCTATCTATTACCCGAAGGAGAAGATGGTTGGCTCTGATAGCCTAGGGACAGTCTGACTGCTGAACTGAATTAACAGAAAGCATGGCCGAAGGAAGAAGGACATAGAAAGATTCGGCAAACAGAATTAAACAATCATGGAGCTCCACTGCCATAATCCATCCAACCACTTAACAGGGCTGCACAGTACCAGAATTGATTAATGTTTTCGTGATGGAAAGGAAATTGCGTCCTGGAATGCAATCAGAAAGTTAATGACAATAGGTAGTCGATTGAGACATCTCCAGCCCTAAACAGCTAAGGATCATTGTAAAAATAAACTATAAATAGCCGAAAGCAAGATGTAATCAGGGTTCAACTTCTAGAGACTGTAGATATTCTGTTCCTTGCAGCATCTCATCTTCATTTTCAATAATATAGGCTTCTTTTGTTGTTACATGCTCAACATCCATTCTCCCCTCTGTTCTAAACTTGCATCTAGATGATTTTATTCATGATTTCTTCTATGTCTCATGCTAGATAACTGTCATCTTATCTTTGCATTGGTGAATTAGATCTGTTACTGAATAATTCATCCGTGTTTCTTTGTTTTCTAACGCTAGATAACTGTCCTCTTATTTCTGCATTGGTAGATTAGATTAGCAAGTTTCAGTTACTTGTTGTATCTGACCATCGTATGTTTATGTATGCATCTACTGGTGTGGAAAGTATTCTCCATACATTCACTTAATCTACAAACTATTGAGAATTAGTGGTCTAAAGCCTTGTAGGCTGAGGGTATTCATGCATTTCTGGAGTGAAAACATAGTTGAAGTGGTTATCTGGCTTGAACCAAACTATCGTCCATTCTAATAGTTCCTAGAACACTATTGAAGATTATATGTTACCACGCATCTCTGAGCTACGACCTAGGAGAGTTTCCTGGAGAGATAACAGGTATAAAAGGTAAAAATTCTGAAGCATCTACTAGTAAGTATACCCAAAGTATTGATAGTGAAGAAAATGAGAGGAAAAGGCATGAGCTTTTTCACATTAGAGTTATTTCCAAGCATCAAAAGATTGATACTTTGTTTGATAGTGGCTCACAAGTAAACTTAATTTCTGACGCAATTGTAAATAAATTGGGACTGCTAACCACACCTCACAAGAAGCCATATCCATTAGGTTGGGTATGTGATAAAGCAAAACTACAAGTGACTAGACAATGTAAAGTTAGGTTCTCTTTTGGGTCAGCATTTGTAGATGAGGTTGAGTTAGATATCGTCCCCTTGGATATATGTGGAATTGTTTTAGGAAGTCCTTGTATGATAGAAAAGCCATTTTCTATAGAGCTAAAAATAAGTATCAACTCGTTAAAGATGGAATCAAATATATTATAAGAGCTCATAAACTCAATAATAACTATACTCTCATAAACTCAGGGCAGATGAAAAGAATTGTAAATTCATGCAAGCAATTTTTACTGATGGTTGTAAAGGAAAAGAAACCTGATAAAACCAATCTTTTTGAAGGTTGTGGTGCTAAACAACAAGCTGATTTAGAAAAGTTTTTTTAGAATATGATATCTTATTTCATGAACCAAAAGGTCTACCACCCAAAAGGGAAATTGTACATGATATTAATTTGCAGCAAGATGCTCTATTGCCTAACATCGGAATGTACAGGTTATCCGCTTTAGAGAATGCAGAAATCAAGAAGCAGGTACAGGAGCTGCTCGAGAAATGGTTCATAATACCAAGCACATCACCATGTTGATCTCCAATCTTGTTGGTGAGGAAGAAAGATGGTTCATGGAGGATGTGCATTGATTACCAAGCACTGAATAAAATAACGATCAAGAATCTTTATCCCCTTCCTCGCATTGGTGATCTATTGGATCGGTTGAAGGAAGCTATTTACTTTTCCAAGTTGGACCTACGTAGTGGTTACCATCAGGTCAGAGTAGCAAAGCAAGATGCATGGAATACTGCTTTCAAAACGAAGCAAGGGTTGTATGAATGTCTAGTTATGCCTTTTGGCTTAACTAATGCTCCTGCCACTTTCATGAGAGTTATGAATGATGTACTTAGGCCTTTTATTGATGATTTTGTAATTGTATATCTAGATGACATTCTTGTATTCAGTAAAACATGGGAAGAACATTTAAAGCATGTAAAGAAGACTCTAGATGTTTTGAAGCAAGAAAATCTCTATGTTAAATTATCAAAAGGTGAATTTGGTAAAACATATTTGAATTATTTGGGTCATATTGTAGGGAGTGGTGAATTGAAGATAGATCCCTATAAGGTTGCAGTCATTGTAAACTGGTCTAACCCCAAGTCTACTATAGAAGTTAGAAGCTTCTTAGGAGCAGCACAATATTGGAGAATGTTTATTGCTAAGTTTTCCTTAATTGCATCTCCCTTACATGCTTTGACAGGATTGAACAAGGTGTTTCATTGGGGAGGCAAACAACGAAAAGCCTTCGACACCTTGAAAGAAAAAATAGTACAGCACTAGTACTAGCATTGCCAAATCTTCAACAACCATTTGAGATTGAAACAAATGCCAGTGACTATTCCGTGGGAGCAGTGTTGATGCAACATGGTAAACCCATATGCTACCATTCTAAGACTTTTAATTCTATAGTATTTAATTATCCTACATATGATAAATAATTATATGCATTACTCCAGAGTGTGAAGAAGTGGAAACATTACTTAATGGGCAAAGAAACAATTATACATACTGATCATCAGCCACTTCAATACTTGCACTCACAAACTAAATTGCAGCAATCAAGACACTATAGGTGGATGGGTTTCCTACAGTAGTTTCATTTAGTCATGAGATTTTAAAAAGGGCATACACAATAAAGTTGCAGATATGTTGTCCAGACCAATCATAAATGCATCAACTATACTTAATCATAACTCAGTAATGCATGAAAGCTATATTGAACAATACGCTCAAGATATAGACTTTAAAGATGTATATGCAGCTTTAAGTAATGGAGAAAAGGTAGAAGAATTGGATTACTATGTCAAGGACCAACTCTTGTATCATTTAGGAAAGCTATGCATTCCACAAATAGAAAGAGTTAACATAATTAGGGAGGCACATACTTCACTGATATCAAGTCATTTTGGTGTAAGTAAATAGTTGCACAGCTGCAAAGATACTACTATTGGCCACGAATGCATGAAACAGTTTCTAGATATGTAAGAGGGTGTACCATGTGTGCTAAAAGTAAGCCCTACAATAGAAAACTAGGCTTGTACACTCCACTACCAGTCCCTTCCCGTCCTTTGGAAAGTATTTCCATGGACTTTGTTGGGAGATTGCCAAAATATAGAAAGGGACATGACTATTTATATGTTATTGTGGATAGGTTCAGCAAAATTTGTATTTTAATACCCTGTAATAAGTAGATTACAGCTGAAAAAACAGCGAAATTGTTCTTTCAACATGTCTGGGTGCATTTTGGGTTACCCACTTCCATAATATATGATCGAGACTCCCAATTTGTTGGGAAGTTTTGGTCAATTCTGTGGGAATCAATGGACACCAGACTAAAGAAAAGCACAATCTTTCATCCATAAACAGATGACCAAACAGAGGTAGTCAATAGGGTAGTGATCCAGTTGCTCAAGGGTTATTGCAGCAAGCATCCCAAGCTTTGGGATGAACATTTATGTTATGTGCAACATGCTTACAACCGTTCTAAACATTCTTCTACACAAAGATCTCCTTTTGAGACTTGTTTTGGTTTTATACCAAGGTCTCCCTTGGATTTTGTCTTTGAAAAATACATAGCAGTTGCTGGACATAGTGATGTGGAAAAAGCAACCAGATTCATTGAACAGATCCAAGAAATTCACCATGCAGTGCAGGAACAACCGGAAAACCGCCAAGCCAAGTACAAGGTACGACATGATAAACATCGAGTGGAGCACAACTTCCAAGTTGGCAATCAAGTCTGGTTGTATATTAGCAAGGACAGAATGCAAGGTGAAGGAAAGAAGCTGAAGCCAATGAGGTATGGGCCATTTAAGGTACTTGGGAAAATTGGTGAGAATGCTTTCCACCTTGATCTTCCAACGTACATGCACATCTATTCAATGTTAAATGCAAAAAATTTAAGACTATTTGAACCTTCATTAATTGAAGATCCTGAAGAGAAAAGTCAATTGCCTTCCATTGATGATCTATTGCTTGAATACCTCAATGAGTTGTAGGAAGATACAGTTCTGGACATGAAGGTAAGGACTATGTGCAGAGGGGACGTGGAGTACCGTAGAATTGGACTCAAAGGTTCAAAACCCAGCAGTGCCAAATGGATAGAGATTGGGCAAGTGAGGCAACTATATCCTCACTTAAGCGATGCTTGAAAGCCAAATTTTGGTGGTCCAAAAGCCTTTTTCAGTGGGAAGGCGTGATTCAAATGGATCCAAGAACACTCTCTAAGTCTTGAAAAACTCAAAAAATCATGCCAAAGACCAAAGAAAACCATAGGAGAAAACCCTTCAGAATGAGGAAAAACACTATCAGGAGGCAAGAACACGTGATATTAGTGAAAAAAAACAGAGTATCAAAGGCGGAATAGATGAATGCACAACAGCCACCAGATCTGGCCGATCAATGGTCCATATCTGATCGGCAATCGCAATCGGCATAGGTAGACAACGAGATATCGGCGCTTAACATATATGTATGGCGACAACAATTAGCAGAGTTAGTTTGGACCGTCGATCAAACACGCAGATTGATGGCCCATATTTCATCGTAGGATCGCTGTCGAGGATTACAGAAGCGCTTACAACAACCGGGGTTATCATGATATGCGATTGTGATCAATCACATCACGATATTGCATCGGCGCAACACCATGGAGCGGGACCGATACACACGTATATGTGCGATCTGGTGAACTAGACCCGACGATTTTATCAATATTGTTCCATAAAATTTTAGATCCACAACAAAGCCATTTTCAATGTATTTTCACGATTTTCGTTATTAAATGAAATGTGAAGGATGAAGGTCGTTCCTTAAGGCTATTTTATATTGTTTCAACTCTGGAGAAAAGCCATTCCTAATGCATTTTTCAATTTTCACATATTTCAAAAATACAAAGGGGAGCTTTGGAGTAGGGCCATTGCGACATACGATGGCGACTTATATGTAGACCCAATAGGAGAATAGAGTGGATTTAAGGAATTTTGAAGTCCGAAATGAACAGTTGCGAATGCATTTTCCTATGTAAAACAGAAAAATTCCGCACTTGGAAATCCGAAGGATTTCAAAGGACCAAGGCACTCTTACATTGCAGAATCGGTGGCCACCTCCCCTTCAGGCATTATGCCATAATTGTGTAACACTAGAAGAGGGATTCGAGCAGACAGAGGCTCTGGAGACTGAAAGATGAGGATCTGAAATGAACATGCAATCCAGATTGGCTTTAAAGCCACAAACAGGCATTATTGAAGGCAATGTCGAGACAGAGCTAAGGCAGAGATAAAGAGTGATTCAGAGAGTCTGTGTACTCAGAGAAAGCTTGAGAGGTTCAAGAAAACTCTTATTGTTATGCCTGTTGTGTATTGAGTCTCAAACTGAGCTCATACTATATTAAAAACTCTGCTTGAAAACATAATAGAGAGGCCACCACTGAAAGTTGGTCTAGGAGATGTAGCCCAGGAGTATTGGGTGAACTCCACATTAAATTTGTTGTGTTATGTGTTGTCTATTATGTTTTGTTTACTGCTTCATTTTCTGTGTATTTCACAATCTTATTGATCCATTGCATAAAATAACATAGAAAAATCCATGCACATGAGTCTGTAATACCTTATTAATTGTCTTAGATCTCATTATCAGATCGGGTAATGACAAGGAAGAAAGTGATATTGAAACCCTTGCTCGTCTTGTCAAGAAATTGACAACAGAAGTGTCTGAGCTCAAATGATGAAAAATCGACACATCTGCAAGCAACCAGCCACCTAGACAATGACAAGGAAGCATGTCATCATATAACAATCGCTTCATAGATAAAACTACGTAGAGCTCCAACTCAGTGTTCTAAATATAACAGTGTGCAAATGAAGATTTTTTCTCATTTTGTGAAGACGATCACTCGAAAGGGTCTTGCTCGGATTGGAAATGAGTTGCGGGCTCAAAATGTGACCGCATTCCAAACATAGTAACCAATATGCAGTTCCAGCTGAGGGACAGAGATGATGATGAAGATGTTGCACCTGATGAGGTACCCATCACTGGGCAGGTAATCAACATGTATCAGTGCTCGCAAGTAGTGCAGAATAAAAACACAAGGAAGTAGCCCCAAAATAAAAATGGTCATTACAATCTCAGGAGTCAAGGGGCTCCCCCTACAATTAGGGAAATGAAACAAAGGCTTGAACTGTTGAGGAAGGTTGATCCACCACCCCTCCAAAAGAAGAAAACACAGAGCAAGCCCAGGAAGACAGCAACAGACAAGAGTACGTCCATGAGCCGAAAACTACAGAACACTCCACCGGAAAACACAAACACCAGTCTCAACCCAGACATCTCAGTGATTCTACCTACTCTAGATTACAACATCATAGAAGACATGAAGAAAACTCACACAAACATCAGTTTGTTCGAGTTGGTTAAGATTCAAAGTCAGTGGGATATTCTGTTTTGTGCACTATGGAAGAAATCTATGGACAACGCAACCTCTACCAGTAAGGGATCAAGCACATCTCCCAGTCACTCACAACTATGTTAAACACACTCCATATGGAAGAAACAAACTCTGTTTGCCCTCCATTTTCTATTTCACTTGAAATTTTTAACTACAATGTTCACAACTATTTGGTTGATTTTGGTACGTCAACCAACATCATGGCACTCTCCATTGCCAAGAAGATCAATATGCAATTGAGAAAGAAATCCGCGCAGATCATCCAACTCGATTGGACATTAGTACCATCCATTGGTGAAATTCGGGATGTGATCATCTGAATATCTTATGATGGTCAAGTTCACCAATCCCTAAACATCGTTGTTGTGGACATACTGGAAGCATATGGCTTATTACTCAATAGAGACTGGTTTAGCAAGTTGAATAGTTACTTTGCTACAGACCAGTCACACTTATGGCTTTTGTATAAGGGAAAAAGCAATCAAATATGGGTGTTATCCGAGAGATACATGAGGCATAACATCACTCCCATCAACGATGAGAATGAACTGTTGGCCTTTGTAGAGCTCAAGTTCGACAACTTTCTCTTAGAAACAACACTAGGGTGTTATCTCCCACAGCCAGCTCCAACCCCACGAGACACATAATTAGGTATCCTTCCTTACCCAATTGATGGAAATGAAACTTGTACAATACATTGTAACATTAGTAGCAATAGTACAAGAACGTCGAAAAGTTCACGTACAGATGAGCTATGGACCATGTATTTTGACATATCAACAACACAGGATGGCTCTGGATCTGGGTGTGTCTTAATCGACCCAAAGCACAGGAAACACATGATCTCAATTAGCTTGGAGTTTGAGTGCATGAACAACATTGTTGAATATGAAGCACTTGTGTTGGGCTTGCAAAAGGTCGTTAGCCTCAACGTTGTTGCGCTCAAAGTGGTAGGTGATGCAGAAATTGTGATATGGCATGTACGTAGCACCATACATTGTTTATCACCTCATCTCAAAATTTACCAGCAAGAGGTATGGAAACTAATCTCTAACTTCCAATAATTCAATATCATTGATGTGCCAAGAACGCGTTATGCAGCTGCCGATACCTTAGCAAACATAGCTACTAGCATGTTATCACTTAGGGATATATTTACTGTTGAAATTTTGTATAAACCTTCTATCCCTGATAACATGGATAATCTACATGTTTTTTACGATGATCAATAGATATCGCACTTCATGGACAACATTGATGCCTTCAAGGACGTAGAGGCTAATGAAGATGAGCACGAGCAGTCCCTACATGCTGCAGCTGGTGACAAGGAAGGTAACCTTATCCCCAAGGGTGTGGTTTCTCTCAAAAGTTTTAATGACTTGCAGAACCACTTTCAAAGGTCAAGCAACAACAAAACCCACATTTCCACCATGATGAATGAAATGATCAATATCGAAACAGACCACAATCCAGAGTTCATTAGTCCCGGTACGTGTTGCACAACGCAAGAGCAACAAATTTTTGAACACTTGTTCAAACAATATCGGGATGTGTCCGCGTGGGCACATGATGGCCTGCGTACATATGATAGGTGAATAATCCAACACAAGATTTCAACCAAAGAAGGGATCAAGCCATTGCAGCAAAAATTAAGGAAAGTACATCCATCACTTGAACCCCTTATACAAAAAGAACTCACTAAGTTGTTGGATGCTTGGATCACTTGCAGAGTTCGTTATTTTATGTGGGTTTCTAATTTAAGTTTTGTACATAAGAAATCTAGTGAAATATGCTTATGCATTGATTTCCAAAACCTGAATTACTTCCAGAATAAAATCAACTACCCCATGCCATCATCAGAACCTATGTTACACACAGTATCTGGAGCAGGAATCTTGTATTTTCTTAATGGTCTTTTAGGATACCACGAGGTTCCAGTAGTGGAACCTTATAGCGTGATGTTGGTTCAAGAGAAGATTCTCCCACACACATACCATTTGAAATCACTTTCTAGGAGGGTTGACAACCTTCCTTTCAGTGGCCAAGATCTCAAACTCTATTTTCAGTAGGTCGGGCCACGCCCAGTGCCATGCACATAGTATGTTTGTTGCTTGTTGTTTTTCTTTTTTCTTACTATTTTTGTTTTGTTTTGTTTTGTATCCTACTATTTTTGGGTTTGTAAATAAGTGTTTCCCTTTCCTGAGTTTTGTCTTTTGAATGAGTATGTGGCTGAGATCTAAAGAGTCTTGTGACACTGCAACACTTGGCCAGTCCTACATCTGTTTTCTCTGTGCTTGGTCATAACCTTCGGCTAATGAAGTATTCATGTAAAATTTAAGCCATCTTCAAGGGAAGCTTGGGTCCAACCATGAACTTGTGTCCACACTAGGAAACCCCATCCAATAACTCAACCTTCTGCTTTGGGTATTCGAGCTCATCCAACTAGTAGAAACAGAGAAGGGGAAAATATAAACGAGCAAACCTATGTCAGAGGTCTTACATGATTCTTTGAAGGAACAACCTCTTTTGCTCTTAATAAGTCGAGATCCCTCTTCCACCCCAAAAATAAATATATTCCTATGCACAATCCTCTTTAAAAAAATATATACAAAGGCGAAAGAAGAGAAAGGCTTCCTATGTAGAGCGGTGAAGAATGCAACTCCACCAAGGTACTCACCAGGCTCGCTAGAAGTGGAGCAATGCATGTGTGTGTTCCTACGTGACTCTGAAAATTTTTAACTTGCGAGCTAAACTAGCCTTATCAATTTCAAAACACTGTGATCAAGTGAAACGTGTTGTTGTGTTTGATTGAGCTAGCGAAAGGTGAAAATTTTCTTTCCATGGGGTAAGTGCGGATGTTGAAGTAACCCGCAAAATGATTCAATACTTCGTGAAAGACCAAGGACCCATGTTGTCAATGGAACAAAATAGAGAAGTTGGAGTTCTACCAATGTGTTGCCAAGTGTTGTAGCAGCTGCAACACCCTCCAAAATTGTGGCCTACAATAAATTTCAGAGCCTTTCTCGGGTATTTCCTTGACGTTTGCAAGCACTTGGGCTCATCCCATGAGCCCATGTTAAGTCTTTGCAAGCTCCTCTCTTGACCGTTCATTGGACATATTTTTACATCTTGATCACAATGTAATTCTTGCATGTTGGCATTATGGCACAGGTTTGGAGCCATGGCACAGGTGTTGTCCTTGATGGCAACTCTCTTTGGTAACAGATCTCAGTTCAAGCTTTCAGAATGAAGGAAAATACATATACGCAGGTTCATCTAGATGAAGACGCGTATACACGCGGCTTAGACGTTACAAAGGTGCGTATGCATATACACACACTTTCACGCAAAGAAAGGCGTGTATATGTTGGAGAACTTACCTTTGGTCCGTGGTAGTTAGTCCTTGGTATTTGAACCTATGGTTTTGGACCATGGTACCTCGTCAGAAGTGTTGATCCCAAATATTGGGTCTGTGGTATTGGTTTATTATGGTTTTGGACCGTGGTATTGTGGAAGGCCTAAGACTATAAAAGAGGAAGGAGATCATGTGGCAAAGGATGATCTGAATTATTATTGAATATCTGAAAAAGTGCTGGAATACTGGTAATTGGGATATGGTGCAGATCTGGATCTGAATAAAGGAGAAACCTTAGCGCAAAGAGAAGGATAAGTTCTATTGATGGGTCATAATCTTTAAGTTTGACTGATAGTATCTTTGTATGATTTTGGTCTGTTATATGTGGCGCTTGCTTGATCTATAACACTGATAATCTGGGTTAATTAGTGTTTGAATATCTGAAAGAGCGAATTATCCTTTATAGATCTGTACGCAGGTTCAGTGAAGCGAAGGTGCACATACACGCTGGTTCAGTGAATGAAAACAGCGTATACGCAGGTTGTTCCAAACACAGAAGCATATGCACGCATGTTGCAGGTTATTGAAATAGCATATATATTTTGAGTTGTGATCTAGCTACTTCTGTTTATTGCTACTGTGTTCTGGGTTCATATTTTGGTGTGTGGTTTCTAGTACTCTGTTTTGGGTACACTTGTCAGAGAAGTATCTACTTGATTCAGATCTAATTGGTGAAAAGGAGATTGGTTGATGGAGAAATTCTTGATGATTGATTGATGTTCATGGATCCAGTCTGAAAATTTATGAAATGTGGTCCCTGGAAGAAAGAGAAGGTTGTAGCCTTCTGTAGGCCAGCACCTACGTACTAGTATCTTGGCTAGTGCAAGAGCTAAAGGGGGTTGTACCTCCCTTCCAGGAGAAGCTGGAGAACGAGAGAGGGTTGTAGCTCTCTGCAGGTTACAGCCTGCATACTGGTAAAGGACTGCACTAGTACATTGTAAAATAAGTTTCTAATATAAAAGAAGATAGAGACGAATTGCAGCAAGTGGTTTTCACCCACATTGGGTTTCCACCTTATATCTTGTGTTCTTGTGTGTGATTGTCTTTCTGCTCTCTTTTACTATTTCTGGTTACTGGTTATTAGATTCTGAAACACAAATTAACAATCAACATCAGAAAGATAAAGTAAATTAAAAGTTTGATTTTGTATATGCGGGTCTCCTACTGCATAGTTACGTATATACGTAGGTTTAATTAACTGAAGTAGCGTATATCATTTGTTTTTGAAAAAGGAATATTTGACTTGATAATACTGATTCACCCCCCCAGTATTATTTCCAACAATTGGTATCAGAGCAGGTCCTTCAGAAGAAGCTTGATCGCTTGAAGGAAGATCTTTCATCATGAGCAACTACGAGAGGGAAGCATCAATCAGGCCACCGATTTTTGATGGGACAAACTTCGTATATTGGAAGGTAAGAGTTACTTCCTATATTCAATCTCTTGGTACAGAAGTCTGAGATATCATAGATACAGGGTATACTTTTCCATCAGCAACTCCTAGAGATCCAGCTGAGAAGAAGAAATATGAAACAAATGAAAAGGTAATCAATACTCTATTAGGATGTCTATCTCAATTAGAATTTGTCAAGGTTATGCAGTATAAATCCGCAAAAGAAATATGGGACAAGATTGTTCTGAGCTATGAAGGAGATGATAAGATAAAACGAGAAAAGCTTCAAACCCTCATAATTCAGTATGAAAATCTCAGAATGCATAATGATGAAAGTGTGGCTAACTATTTCCTTCGTGTGGATGAGATTGTTAATTGTATGAAAACTTGGGTGAAGAAATAAAAGAGGCTGTTGTGGTTGAAAAAGTTCTAAGATCTTTGTCCCCTAAGTTTGAATCTAAAGTTTCTGCAATAGGAGAAAAGGAGAATCTACGAAACCTTACAATGTCACAGCTTCACGGGATTCTAACTGCTTATGAAATGAGGAAAGGAGGACCATCAGACAGGAGAGAAGCGGCTTTCAAGGCTTCAGGCAAAGGAGACTACTATGAAGAGGAAGAGGAATCAAATTTTGTCAAAAACCTTCAATGGGGTACTGGAAGATTCAGAGGTAAGTTACCTTTCAAATGCTTTGCTTGTGGGAGAGTAGGTCATTATGCTGCCAAATGTCCTCATAAGGATAAAACTAACAAAGGGAAGGAACCTGTTAGATGGAACAAGAAACAGAATGTAACTAAGAAAAGTTACTACACTCATGAAGATAGTGATGGTATTTCAAATAGTGATGAAGATGAACGAGGTAATAACTATAAACTTTTAATGGCCTTTGAAGATGATGATTACATGGATTCTATAGATGTGGATGGATTTTATGAAGAGATTTCTAGAGTCAAAACATGTTTAGAAGAAAAGAATGTGATCATTGATACTCTGCAATTCCAACTTGATGAAAAAGAAAAATTTCTTGAGAAGTTAGAATGTGAAATTGTTGGCCTTAGAAACGAAATTGAGAAAACAAAGGCTCTTAATATTAAATTTGTTAAAGGATTTGAAACTCTGGATGAGATTATCATTGTACAACATTCTCCACTAATCAAGACTGGTCTGGGGTATAATGGAGAAGCATCTCAAGCATCCACCTCAAAGAGTTATCTCGATGTAGCAAGGAGGAATGAGAAAAAGCCCAATGGAGATCACCAGGTAAAACAGGGACGAATTACATCAAGAATAAACAAAGACTACTAGGTAAATCAAGGGCAATCCACCTTAAGGATGAACAAAAGCTACAACCAGCCACAGGTAAAATCTTATCAATTTGCCTCAAGAATGGATGACAATAGAAACTACAATCATTTGGCAGGTAGATTTGATAATCAAAGGAGTTTCTTCAATGGCCAATGTTTCTCTTGCCATAACTTTTGCCACAAAGTAGCTCAATGTGTTGCCTATAAGACAATCCTGACTAGAGAAGCTCAAAAACAAAGAAGTATGACTGGAATCACAAAAAGGACCTATAACAACTTTTCCGCCCTTGAAAATGAAATTGAATGCTCTATTTGTAATAACTTCGGTCATGAAGATTCTGAATGCAGGAGCAGGTTTTGGAAGACAACTCAGAAGGAACAAACCTCAAGTGCCAGAACATGGAGAATGAAGGAACCGCAAACAGAAAGATGTGGGATAGCTTTATATGTAGAAGGACAATAAAATCAATGGTACATTGACAGTGGATGTTCAAAGCATATGACAGGTGATAAATAAAAACTTGAATCATATAGTGTTTTAGAAAAGGGAAAGAAAGTTTCTTTTGGAAATGATACCCCTGCAGTCATAAAAG
>APFE031068142.1:0-19758 GCA_000404065.3 Pinus taeda | reverse complement strand
TCTTATGTGATAATACAAGTGCAATCAGCATTTCAAAGAACCCAGTCATGCATTCAAAGACCAAGCACATATCGATCATGTATCACTTTCTCCGGGAACAAGTGTTGGAACAAAAGGTCAAATTGGAGTATGTTCCTTCTAAGGAACAAGTTGCTAATATTCTCACCAAACCACTGCCTAGGGAAACTTTTGAATATCTCAAACAGAAGCTGGGAGTAGTTGATGCATCATCTTGCTGTTAAACTTGTCTGTTTCAGAGAAGAAGTGGTGTATGCGAGTTGCCTGAGGAGGATCCGCGTACATACACCGGTTTGTGCAGAGACAGCCGCGTATATGGAGGTTTGATGGATATCTGTAGAGATAGGCTCTGGTTGAAGATATCCTGATATAGGCTATCCGGCACAGGTTCAGGGGGAGAAGATAAACTTCTAATGATGCATTGTTGGCATTATCTTAGAAGCTTTTGGTTCTAGTTCACAGCTGTTGTTTTTGGAACAATTGCAGAGGGAGAACAAAAGGAAATCATGGTTGCTGATCTGAATGGTGATTGACAGATGCTTCTGCTATCAATTATTGGTGACTTTCATAAGTCCTGCTCTAGATATTTCGTCTCTATGTCATGTATATCCTTTATGGTGTCAAGGTCATGTATCGGCCTATTTTGGTTTCCCCACTATGCCTGGGATGAAAATGTAATGTATTTGATTGTCATATGTAAATTTCTGGATGAGCCCCACTTTTTTGGGTGATGGATGTAAGTATTGAGTCTTTTGGTGATAGGAAGGTCTTTTATGTCATCGTTTTTCTTGAAGAACATCTTGTTGCAGATCTTGCCTACAGTCAGGCGGAGCATGGTCAGAATTTCATCATGTACTCAGGGGGAGCACAACCCTTTGCCCTTAATGACAAAGGGGGAGAATGACTTTGAGGATCTTGGGGTTGCCATCAAGTCCAAAGGGGGCGATTGTTGGCATTATGGCACAGGTTTGGAGCCATGGCACAGGTGTTGTCCTTGATGGCAACTCTCTTTGGTAACAGATCTCAGTTCAGGCTTTCAGAATGAAGGAAAAGACATATACACGGTTCATCTAGACGAAGACGCGTATACACGCGGGTTAGATGTTACAAAGGTGTGTATGCGTATACACGCACTTTCACACAAAGAAAAGCGCGTATATGTTGGAGAACTTACCTTTGGTCCGTGGTAGTTAGTCCTTGGTATTTGAACCTATGGTTTTGGACCATGGTACCTCGTCAGAAGTGTTGATCCCAAATATTGGGTCTGTGGTATTGGTTTATTATGGTTTTGGACCGTGGTATTGTGGAAGGCCTAAGACTATAAAAGAGGAAGAAGATCATGTGGCAAAGGATGATCTAAATTATTATTGAATATCTGAAAAAGTGTTGGAATACTGGTAATTGGGATATGGTGCAGATCTGGATCTGAATAAAGGAGGAACCTTAGCGCAAAGAGAAGGATAAGTTCTATTGATGGGTCATAATCTTTAAATTTGAATGATAGTATCTTTGTATGATTTTGGTCTGTTATATGTGGTGTTTGCTTGATCTATAACACTGATAATCTGGCTTAATTAGTGTTTGAATATCTGAAAGAGCAAATTATCCTTTATATATCTGTACGCAGGTTCAGTGAAGCGAAGGCGCATATACACGCTGGTTCAGTGAATGAAAACAGCGTATATGTAGGTTGTTCCAAACACAGAAGCGTATGCACGCATGTTGCAGGTTATTGAATTAGCGTATATATTTTGAGTTGTGATCTAACTACTTCTGTTTATTGCTGCTGTGTTCTGGGTTCAGATTTTGGTGTGTGGTTTCTGGTACTGTGTTTTGGGTACAGCTCTCAGAGAAGTATCTACTTGATTCAGATCTAATTGGTGAAAAGGAGATTGGTTGATGGAGAAATTCTTGATGATTGATTGATGTTCATGGATCCAATCTGAAAATTTATGAAATGTGGTCCCCGGAAAAAAGAGAAGGTTGAAGCCTTCTGTAGGCCAGCACCTACGTACTAGTATCTTGGCTAGTGCAAGAGCTAAAGGGGGTTGTACCTCCCTTCCAGGAGAAGCTGGAGAATGAGAGAGGGTTGTAGCTCTCTGCAGGTTGCAGCCTGCATACTGGTAAAGGACTGCACCAGTACATTGTAAAAGAAGTTTCTAATATAAAAGAAGATAGAGACGAATTGCAACAGGTGGTTTTCACCCACATTGGGTTTCCACCTTATATATTGTGTTCTTGTGTGTGATTGTCTTTCAGCTTTTTTTTATTGTTTCTGGTTACTGGTTATTAGATTATGAAACACAGATTAACAATCAACATCAGAAAGATAAAGTAAATTAAAAGTTTGCTTTGTATACACGGGTCTCCTTCTGCATTGTTGCGTATATACGCGGGTTTAATTAACTGAAGTAGCGTATATCATTTGTTTTTGAAAAAGGAATATTTGACTTAATAATACTGATTCACCCCCCGTCTCAATATTATTTCCAACATTGCAGTCATGTTCTAGCCATGCACAAGGTCCTCCTTCATGTGTACAAGTTGTGTCCTCTATGCAACCATTCGTTGCACTCACACACAAAGTTGTATGCACTTTCACGCAAATGTTTTCGCGGTCATTCAATGATCTATCACAAGTGTCGTGCTTTTCTCTCACACCGTCGGTCAGTCACACTGAGTGTATGTTGTCTTGATGGTCAAGGTGTCTTATCGTCAAGTCATGTTGAGTGTGTGTTTGGAGGGTCATACATGTACGAAGTCACTCGTTCACAAACTTGGTCATATTTTTGAAACTCTAATTACTGGACCATCCTCCAACAGCTGGACATCCATGAAGCTGCATTGCGCAGTTTCAACTCTCAGTGATCATGTACTGCTGCCTAGAATTGTGCATAGCTTGAGGCTGCCTCCTAGGTAGTCTGCACTGCACAATCCTGGAATCGCCTCGACCGAAAGTCACCCAGAGCAACACATAATTTTCCCAACAAGCCATTTTAATTTACGTTTCCCGCAAGCACGTCAACCGAGCCTCTAACTGGTCAACCAAAGAGTTTGGCTGGGCAGTGACCCTGGGCCTCACTCCTCTAAAAAATTGCATAGAAGCTGCCAAGCATGCCCGCTTTTGCTAACTAAAGAAACTATGCAGAAATGTTGGACAAACACCATATGTCTGTCACTGCACTGCCCTAAAAAATTACGCAGTTTTTCCAGCTAGTCACCCAGTCATCTAACTTGCTTCTCACCTAGAAAACTGCGCAGTTTTCATGAGTAGTCCCCCAACTACCTAGTATCTTGCTCAGCTCAGAAACTGTGCAAGGATGCCTACCAAGCTAGCCTACCAACATTGCGCAGTTTCTTCCAACAGCCTCCTGCAACCCACTACCATCACCCCAAAAAAATTGTGCAATCTTTCCAAGCAGTCTCCCGTAGCCTGCTGCTAGCTCCCAGGAGAAATTGCGCAATTTTCACTGCCGGTCTCCCTTTGTTGCCTACACTGTCTCCCTCAAAAAATTGTGCAGATCTGCCCTCCAGCTGAGACAGATCCCGCAGAAAGTCAATGTTGGTCAAGATTTCCCATATCAGCCTCCCAGTGATAACTTCCAATTTTCATGAACAATGCTCGAAGCGTGCATCCCAGCCTGAAATCTGCCTTGCGCAGTTTTAGCACCTTATCCTCTCTCCTGGTCACCTTCATTTGAAAGCGAATGACAATGCATGATGGTAGACTAGGAGAGTTTTGGTTTTGATGTCGTCCATCATGAGTGATCGCAAATAAAAGTACATGGATGGGACACAACGCGATGATGAACGAGATCAACAAGGAGTGCATGCGAGGATATTGTTTCTTAAACGGACAAACAAGGAATGTATGCGAGGAGATTTTTTCATGAACAGATGAACAAGGAGTGCATGCGAGGAGATTTGTTCATGAACAGAAGAAAACATGAAGCATGCAAAAGTACAAGAGAAGGAGCGATGTGCACATGCAACATCAAGAAAACACCAAGACCATCGAATACTTTGCACACCTTACTATGTAGAGATGAAGCTATGATACACCAAGATCACATCCATCACTCAATAACACTAAAGCTCGACATAGACACCACCACCAGCATGAACACATCAACTCTATCATCTCAATTCATGTCATGAGTCATCTCGGCCACATCACTATTGTGGGCCACACTGTTGTAACTAATGTAATGTAACATGGATGTCTAAGAGACCCACATGTAAATCTGAAAAGTAATGTAAAGTTGAAGAGTCATGTAAGTCAAACAGCCATGACGGAAGTCGAACAGTCACAAGGGCCAGTTTTACCCTTGGCTATAAATACCCCTCATTTGTACATGCAAAGGACTTTTCTCCTCGGCTTCTCCCACATAGCCTTGAGAGTCTATAGTCTTTTTCTTTGAGGAGCGAGTAGTGGTTCCAACATCACACTATCGGCATTAGTAATGTATGGCGTACCGATGTGTCTTGGAAATTTTTCTTAATTCAAAAGCTTGATAACAAGCCAGTACATTTTCACACATGTATTTTATTTGTTTGTAAGACTATTCTTTGGACACTTGTAATGCATGTTGTTTTAACCTGTGTTAAAACAGTTGAACTATTTCAGTTTTTCTAATACATATTCTTATGAAAATGTGTTGTATAAGTTGTTAACGTTGTCTCGCCCATGTGGGCTATCCCGTCGAACACTCGACTGAACCATTCCCAAAACTTGTTATAACGACTGTCACACTCGTGTGGACTACTCTGCTAGAGGTTGTACGTGTTATCCATTCAATGTGTGTTTGCAACTCGCACATCTGTGTGGAATACTCCGCTGGAAGCTACGCATGTCCTGTTGTGTTGTCTCTGACAAAGTTGGGACTATTCCCTTTTGACTTGAGACTCACCTCCACCCTTTCCCTCTGCGATGAAAGAAAATTTACACAAGTAACACTAAGCTTTCACCAGGCATGCGAACCTCATTGTTCAAAGACAAAGCAAACCACTCTCATGTGTTGACAAGCAAGAGCTAAGGCAAACCTTTAAGATACTAGAAATCAGGCCATCGTACCAAATGGGACTCCTACACCAAATGGTGTGAGGTCTAGTTGGGACTTCATACCAGGGATATCCCCTTAATGTTGGTAGGTCCAACACTGTCAACACAACCACAAGCCTAAGCTTGTCTCATATAGCAGCACTATCTCAATACATCAAGATATCTCAATCCCAACTATATATGGGATTCTCTACCAATCAGATCCCGCTCTTGTTGTCAAAATATATTACTATCATATCTAGAACCTTCTTAAAGAACTCTTCAAAGATCTTTCTTAACCAAACTACCTTGTAGATAGCCATGCTAGCAACAACATACTCAATCCTTGGTTTTGCTTAAATTTATCAACTCTTATTTTATGCTCATCCATGATATCATGTTAGGTCGCAAGCTAAAATAACACCCATATGTTCTCTTCTTATCAATAAAATTTCTATATCAATCAACATCAGTGCATCCATACAGTCGTACATCTCCTATAGTATATCTTAGGCAAAGATTGATTGTCCCATGCAAATATTTCAAAATGTGCTCAACAATAACCCAAATTGTATGAAGTGGCTTAGACGTAAATTGACTTAAGCTGTTCACTGGAAGGAATATATCTAGACGAGTGTTCACAAGGAACAGCAATGCCTCAATCAATCATTTGTACTAAGAGTCAGGTTTAGTAATATCTTTGCATAATTTCTTGAAATTTAATTTCATATGGGTGTCCAAGGAATTTTATTCCATCTTTTCAAATATCTACAATAGATTCACGGTACATTTTTCTTGATATAGGTAAATATCTCCTCATTTTTTCCAAACCTTTAATCCCAAAAGTAATGCATCATTCCAAGATCCTTCATCTCGAACTCAAAGGCGAAATCCCTCTTACTTTGATCATCAAAGGCTCATTACTTGTCAGGAATATATTGTTAACGTATGAAACCAAAATCAAAGGCATACCTTCGACCACCTTGAAGAAGAGATTCATATTGAAACTTCTTCCAAGCTTCCCTAGGTAATTTTCAATGCAGATATACTAGGCTCTGGGAGCTTGCTTCAAACCATATAATTATTTTCTTCAAACATAAAACTAACCAAACTAATTTATCGAGCCTCAAGAAAATTAATATTGTGAAATTAAATCAACTAAGTCTATTTATCAAGTCTTAAATTCCAAACCAAAACTAATATCAAAGCCATAAAATTTTGTGCCAATATCAACCAAAAACACTTCGAACTAGGTGCAAGGTATAGCTCACACCCAAAACACATTGGTTGATTCATTAGCTAATTATGTGTTAGATTGGAATTTGTCACATTGAAAGTTTTAACCATGCACATTATAAAGTAATTCAGAATGTAAGGAATACATCTTTTTAAACATAAACACATGAAAGTCATCATTTTATTATATCATCAAACATTGAGGTACATAGTTCAAAATCTAGGCTTCCGAGACCCTGGATATCTTTCCATACAAATGCAACCACATCAAAAACACACAACCATAGGTACACCACTATCCCTTCTTACTAGTGCACATGATAACATAACACCACATTCAAAATGAAGCAGAGGAGTCTCCAATGATGATTTCAAGTTACTCCCACTCTATGCCTCTACATATATCGAGATGTATCTACAATGCTCCTTGGTAGAACTCTTAACGTTAAACCATCGACATTGTGAGTGAACTCTTGAAACTCCTCATTCTCATCCTTCTCTGATGATCTTGTGCTTCTTGGGCTTGGGATAGTGGTACACCCCTCCTAAGTGGAGAATAACCTAATGGGTGTGTCAACACAACATCTGCATATCACATATACCATATGTTAGCATCCCTATACCCATACCTAAAAGACTAAAAAAAATAAAAAATAAAAATCCAAAAAAGTTAAAAAATACAAAAACCAAAAACATTTTACCTATGTCCTCCTAATCCATGCTAGGGGGAAATACTAGATATGGATATCGCTAGAAGTATACACCATCATATGGGTAGTAATCCATTTATAATGGTGTTTCTATCAACCATTTGAAGTATTATGTCAGAAGCTAGTTGCTACTGTGCACACCTTCTTCTCTTATCATGATACTGCACCACCTCATCATCTAAGTCTCTCTTAGCAGTGGATATACCACATAGTCTAGAGACATTGGACTCATGGCCAAGATCTTCTCCAGAAGGAAAGACACTAGTATACTTCCATAACCACAATTTTTTATCCTCTGTCTCCTTATTTTGGTTGGTTGATTCTTGAAATGGGCCAACATGCATTCACACCAGTTAAACAGGGTAGGATGCATGCACCTAAGCACCAACTCCAATAATTGAGCTAAGGTTTGGACTAGGGTTTGTATTAGGGTTAGGTCTAAGGTTTGGATTAGGGTACGGACTAATGTTAGGTCTAGCATTTGGATTAAGGTATGTACTAGGGTTTGGATTAGTGCTAGGGTATGGATTAGGATAAGGGCTAGGATATGGATTAGGTTAAGGCTACACAGGTATTTGGGACCATCGAGGAGGATGACTTGGTGGCATGTTGGATAAAAATTGTAGTTGTTCTTGTTGTTCATGTAATTGACTGTAGATAGAAAACTACCCTAGGGAAAAGGTTCCAAACCAATCTTGAGGCCATGGGGATATATTGCTCGAGGATGAGATTCAGGGATAGGGCAACTATGGCCAAAATATATGATGTTCACTTGGAGGAGGACTAAAAGTATACCATGGAATTGTAGGATTATAAACATGCTGAAGACAATAAGCATTAGTCCAAGTATAAAATGATGATGGGTTTTTAGTTATACTTGGTGATTTATTTGATTCCTTACTTGATTACCAAAGTACCTTTACTAATCTTGACAATGATGGGAAATGTTCTGTTAAATGACCTTCCTCGCAAATTTTGCAAACTTTTAGGCTACTTAGTGGGCATTCTCCTATATAATGCTTCTTTCTACAGTTGATGCAAAAATATAGCGGTGGTTCCTCATGCTTCTTTCCTTCTTCTTGTAAATCATCCAATGTCAAAATCAAAGAGTTGATAATATTATTTTTATGTTCAAGAAAAATACTAAATTATGAACTTGTGAGTTTGTCATCAAATGATTTTTATATCTTTGCAACAACATCAAAACTCCTCATTGAAAGATTAAATGAAATACCATTTTTCTATTCTCAACAAGCTTACTAGTATATTCTTTCATCACATGGATGAGTATATAGGGGGGTTCTTACAACACCAAAGAAATGAAAAACCTTAAAAAGATAAGAAGTATATGCAGGAAAGAAACAAAATCAAAAACTTGCAAGAGAAACTAGGTAAAGAGCAAACCAAACTGTAGGTCACCAAGGTCAAACCCGTAAGCACCCCCCTAGCAACGACACCAAAATGTTGGTTGCAATATAGGGCATATGGATGGACCAACATTTAATTGTCAATATAGGGTTCGTGAACTTTGAGACGCAACACTAGAAATTCCAGAGAGAGACTTCAACAACCTGCAAAACAAAACCCTAGTTTTCTTATAAATTGCTCGCACATTGAGTTCCTGCACTTAACCAATCCCTACTCTAATCCTTCACTCAAAGGAATTCATTAAAATCAAAACCATAAATCCTGCAAACGCCAATCCTGCAGTTCTATCAACAATTATAAGAAAACCCTAGTTATTAGCAATTGAAAAAGTAAACACTAACGATTAATTATTATGGAAAACATGAGCACTGACCAATTGAATGTAAATATTGTCAACATGGACATGTTGGTCCTATACAATCCAAGCTCTTCTAATGCCAAACAAAACTCTCAACTGAAAAATAAAACCTTTATTTGAGTTCGGCAATAAATTCTTTTCCCATTCAATTATATGTGCAAGTAGAAGATCATAATCAGTCTACTCTAAGTGCAAACAAAAAATTAAATATGACTTAAATTTGCCTTTAATGTTATTGATGCATTTTGGTGTATCAACTACAAAACAACTATTATGTGCAAAAACAAGATCAACCTCACTCCAGTTAATATTTCCTCAAATCTTGGAACAAACCCACTTTGTCAAAAGATATTTTCAAAACAATTTGGAATCTTAAAATTAGCAGTGACCTCATTCTTGCAAGGGAAATATCAAAGAAAATGCAATGTCCGATAATAATTTGCAAGATAAAACTACAGGTGCCAATTTTGTTTTACGATTCTTGTTCCTGCACTTAGTGTATATCACGAGTGCATGATCTCACAAATGTTGATTTCTGTTCATATGCTCCAGTACACACTGAAAGCATCAAAAGTGACCATAGATAAAAGCATTAAGGAGTTATCAAATAACTAGATCAAATGAAATAAACATACCTTGTTTGAAAATAAATGTTCATGAAGCAATTCACACTCTCGTTGACAACTATCTTGAATGATTATGGTCATTATATTTATAACAGGCTTCATTTTAATTAAATATAAATAAAATCCCATCACTAATTAAACAACCAGAAAACCTTGACATATAATTTATGAGCCCTAATGAAAATCCAAGTGAGGGAGTTTTTCTGAGCTCATGAATCAGTACAATCATATGATAACAAAGGGTTTGCAATATTAGGACAAAGAACTTAGAAATTACATTATTTCCCACCATACCAACAAATATCAAAGTTGAAAGTACACAGTCCCATATTTATCTGAAGTTTTGTTGTGATGAAGGTCTTAACATTGTGTGAAAGCTCAAGGTAATTATGGATCAGGTTCCAATGCTAGTTATCTTTAACAATGTTGTCAACTTGTTAGAAAACCTGAAGATATTGTTCAACTTCTCACAACAACAATATAATTTCAAAATATCATGGACTGAGTACTTCTATATATATAATGGAAGGGGATCTCAAAACTGAATATTTTTCTCCACTCACAATGAAATGGCCCAAAGATATTTTGCATGTGAAAATAGGGTATCACTACGAGATAGAAATTTTCTTGATCACACAATTTAAAGAAGTGCAAAGTCTGAAAAGAATCTCACTATTTTTAGGATAAATTATTCAGATATGAGCACTCAATAAAACATAATTCAAGGTGTCATTCATATATAAAGGAAAAAATGTAAAAGAGGCGTCCATAGATTTGTCAAACCAACTAAAGAACCTTGTTGTTAACACACCTTCGGAATAATAAAATACACACCAACTTTGCAGATCTACAAATCACTAAATAGAAGGATGTTGAGTTGTTTTGGTGGTCCCTACTAGTAAAATTCACATCCTTGTTTAAACTGATAAATTACGGAGCCAAAGTGAATCATGAAATACACAAAAAAAAGACGAACCTAGCATTAGAAACTTTTGTTGGAATTCAATCAGCCTTTTACATCTGTGACCATTTTCTCAAGGTGCAAATGAGAAAAATGAATTTATAATAACATCGTATCCCTCCACAACCCATGGATGGGATTTTTATGAAGGTTACAAGACAAATTTTGGTTTTAAAAACCCAATTTTTCAATTCTAGAAAATTATGCATTTTTAAGAAATCGGCCTCAATGAACCCCATGTAACTTTCAAACCATGAAAAAACTTTTGAAAAATGCTTGGAGGGAGTGGAATTTTCCATATTTTCAACAAAACTTATCTATTATAATTCTGATATTATTATTCATCTACATGCAAACCGAGGACAAAGTTGGAAGTTTAAAAACTATGTGAATTTAGGGTTGAATTATTAATTATTTTCTGAAAATTAATCTGTACGACCTGGGTGCATTATAATTCAATTAGATATTTTAAAACATCATTTTGGAAAACATATTTTTTTACCCAAAAGTGTGCGGATATGTTGAACCCCTAAGTCAGTGTAGGAACTTCTTTTCCAGTTTGGGAACTGAACCACACTTAGTAAATCACCATCAGTGAAGGGAAGTGCATTTGACCTCGACAAAATATTCAAAATTGTCTTTGAAAAGCATAATCAAGGGCCCACGTGCTACATTTCAATGATCAAAGTAACCTACATGTCCATTCCTTCGGTGCAGTATCTCTTATGCATAGTGTAGGGATTGAATAATCTTCATTACTAGCATTTTGATGAACATAAGTCCTAAAAATTGAATATAATGAAGGTATTGTTCGATAAAATAATGAAAATCTTCACTATTGCATCAAAAGAATGTATAAATACAAGATAGAAGTTCATAAGTTGGTAAAACAAGGCAATAAGCATGGCATCATATAAGTAAAAATATGCATTAAATACAACAATTCCAGGGCCTGACAAAGTTCCTGATGAATCCCCTTAAATAACCTACTAGTCCCATGAATGATATGACCTCATCCATGTTCCTAGGAGTTGGCCACTCCATGATAGCCTTAATCTTTTCTAGATCCAAGGTTATCCCTTCCTTGGAAACAACATGTCCCAAATAATGAATTTGAGACTAAAAGAAGTTTCACTTGCTAAGATTGGCATACAAATGATGCTCTCTCAAAAATCTCAACACTACTTCCAAGTGTGCCACATGCTCTTCCTTATTATTTGAATATACCAATATATCATCAACAAAGACTATCACAAACTTATCTAAGTAAGGATGCGACACATTATTCATCAAACACATGAAGGTGGTTGGAGCATTAGTAAGACCAAAAGTAACCACCACAAATATTAGTTCCCATACCTTGTTTGAAATGTAGTCTTGTAGATGTCTTATATTTTTATGCACACCTCATGATATCCTGATCTCAAATCAATCTTTGATAATACCACTATTCGCTTCAGTTGATTAAACAATTCATCAATTTGTGACAATGAATGCCTATTCTTGATATTCACCATGTTTGGTTGCTTGTAATCAATGCAAAATATAAGAGTACCGTCCTTATTCCTTACAAACAACATTGGTGCACCCCAAGGAAAAAATATTTGCCTTATGTATCTCTTATCAAACATCTCTTTAAGTTACACCTTCAATTTCACCAACTCTAGAGTGCTCATCTTGTAAGGTGCGTTAGATGTTGGTGCTACTCCCGGTACCAACTCAATAGATAAATCCACTTCCCTATGATGTTATATCTCTGGAATATATGTAGGAAACACATCGTTATAAGACGAGATTTTTCCTCAGGACTTCATCATCCTCATCTCCCTTCTCTTTATCACTCAAAATATGCATTACAAACAATAAACATCCTTTCATGTGGCTATGTTTTTCTTGCATAGTCGTGACCATTCTCACTGATGTAGGCTTCTTCTCTCCCTGCAAGGCTCACTTTTCTCCATGATCATCCAAAAACCTCAATATCCTTGTCATAGCAATCCACTTTAGTCTTTTGAATGAACAACCATTCCATGCCCAAAAACATACCATATGAACCCAAAGGAAGCACATTTATATGTGTTGATGTAGGCCTACCATTAAGCTCAAATTCACAAGATCTCTCCCAATGATGAACTCTTCTCTTTGTCCCTGTAGCCAACTGCACCAACCAAGATTCTGCATGCACTTCTTTATTCAAGAAACACTTATCCATCAGGTCAAGATTGATATAGCTATAATTTGATCCAGGATCAATCAAAATAGGAACAACTTTATCACAAATCTTACCTTCCATCTCAATAATGGATGTCTAATGATCTACCTTCCTATTATTCGTTTCTACATAAATATGAGGAATACTCTAACCAGCATATCGAACTATCTATGCCTCCTGAGCACTTTAAACCCGAGGCATTCCAACTTGTTACGATGGAAAATCCTTCCAAATATTGTCTCCACCGTAGGTCCAACATCTCAAAGGTTTTCTTTCATTGACTTTATTGTTGCTCCTCAGGTTGAGACCCATGTCCTCTCTCAACTGCATTGAACTTTTTATAAAGTGCCACACTTTCCTTGTCAGTTTTATCACAAGGTATTCCTCGCTTCTTAGACATCTTTCCTTTAGTATTTCATTACCTTTCCAGTCACTCTTAAACTCAGATTTCACTTTGACTACTCATAACAATGCCTCAACTTCCTAATGGCTTCCTCCAACGACCGAGGTTCGTCAAACTCAATCCTATCTTTGAATTCTACTAGCTACCCACTATTGAACCTTTGAATATTTTCTTTCTCGCCCTTGAGTTAAGGCACATACCTCAACAACTCCATAAATCAACAAGTGTACTCATCATCTATCACAGAACCCATCCTCAACTCATAAAATTCCTTGGAACTTTCATCATAGTATATTTCAGACATATACTTCATCTTGAAGAGTCTTTCAAACTCTTTCCAAATCAGCTCCTCTTCTTTAATGCCTCCGACATGCTTTACATCCTCCCATCAGATATCTTCTTTTCCCTTTTGACTGAAGGTAGTTATCACCGCTTTCATGTTCTCTGAATAATCATTCAATCTAAAAAACTTCTTTATCCCAAGTAGTCATGCTTTTGCATCTTTTGATTTCTTCATTTCTCCATCAAAAGTAGGGAGCTTAGATTTCTTGAACTTTTCTGGCAAACATTGTTTCTCACTCCTCCTACAAATATGTTGACAGTGATCGTGATGATGTCTCCTAGAACGGGATCTAGAATAGAATCCTTAAGTACTACCCCTTCTCTCAGGGGCATCCAAATATTTGTCACCTTTGACTCTATCATCTTTGTCCATTATGTGTCTTCTATGAGACCTACTACCATGTGCCCCATTAGTCTTCTCTTCCTGCCTATCTCCATGAATGATCCCCAATTATCCCTTCTTTTGTAAGTCTGAAAGGCTTTGAAGAATCACTACATTAAATTCTGCTTTCTTTTCTTGAGCCCTTGCAAGTATTTTTTGCACCTCAATCAACATGTTATTATCTTCCTTGCAACTTCTAATCTCTACCCTCATACTCTATATCTTCTATATAAAAATAGTATTCCTCCTTACTGCTAAACTGACTTTTCCCATTCCATTGATTTCACATTAGGATTGTATGGGGAGTCATGTGTAATCCAACATTATGCTCTTCATATTTAGCCTTCTATTTCCTGCAAACATACCATGTTAGATAAACCAAATAGAAGACATAATCAAAATCATACTTCAGTGTATCTCGGAGGGGGCGGGGGGAGGGATATCACATCTACACAAATTAGTCTAGATTAGCACGATATATAATATATCAAGAGACTACTATCATGCATGCAACTGCAATAACAATAATTAGAATGCATATATCTACAATGCATGAAACCATAATGATAGAGCATTCATGTCAAATATATAAACCTGTATAACAATTTTCTTTTACCTAGTGGTCAAGTGTTTTGAACCTACTACGATACTAGCATGTAATGACCACATGCCACTTTTACCCACTTTTACAAGCTCTCTAGGGTAAAAATGAGTTGTGTTGGAATTATTGTCATTGGTGGCAAAGGGAAAACAGAAGAGTAGTAAGCAAAGGAGAAAAAAGAAAGGAGTGGAGGCAAGGTATGCAACAGCAAGGCAGGAGAAGGAAAAGAGTTGCAAGGCAACAGGAGCAGCAAGGTATGTAGGAGGAAACCAAAGGAGAAGCAAGCAAAGGAGCAGCACAAGGAGCAAAAAGAAACAAAAGAGCAACATCAAGGAACAATGAAGGAGAAACAATAGGCAAAGGAGAAATAAAAAGGAAGAATGAAGGAGCAGCAAAGGCAAAGGAGAAACAATAGGGAAAAATCAAGGAGAAACTACATGGAAAGGAGAAACAACAAGTCGATGTATACACTAATTAACAAGATCATAAATACAAAGGAGAAGAAGGAGGAGTTATGATACATCCAAATGTTTTGAAAATGTTGCAGAGATTGCTATATTGAAAAAAAAATTGTGATGTGAAATTGGTTGATTGAGATGAATTCTTGTGATGGAAAGGCAAAAATCCAAGGCAAAGGCAAAGATTGTTGTGATGCATCAATGATAAATATTAGTATTTGATGTTGGCATTAGGTTAATGCATTTAATGATTTCACGTGGATACAATTAATATTGGATGGATTAATTATTTTTTATGTTCTAATATTCAAGATATGAAGAGTTTGGAAATGAATGAGAGGAAGGCTAAGAGTAAAGCCTATTCACTTCATATTCCTATGTGGGATACAAACAACCAGCAAACTATCTTTATAAAAGATGTGATTTTGGAAGGCATTGAAGAGGTTAGAGAATGGAAGATTGAGGGAGAGCTAATAGAACTATTATGCAACTATTATGCATTAGTTACCTGGCACTTAGATGGTGTGAAGTAGATTTGAAGGGAAGAAGATGTTGAAATGAAGATGGAGATATGTAGAATTTATGACAGGTAAACTAGCACATTGTTATTTCTTGTTTGCATTAGTGGATGGTATACTCCTTTCAAGTTGAGGATGATATCCAATTGGAGTTGGTTGAGGTAGGAGCCTCATGTGGGTTGTAGCCTACATAAAGCATATGGAAGTTGGATCTTCTTTGCATGTTGCAGCATGCAAAAAATTGAGGTAGCAGTCTCCTATAAGTTGGGGCCTACAGAAAATCAGATTTAATAAGGAGTAGAAGTTTTCCTTTGCATCACAACAATAATAAAATCATGGTTTTCTCCCTTAATGGTTTTCCACATATATCTGGTGTCAATATGCATTATTATTATGTGCTAATATGATGTTTTAGTTTTCTTATTAATTGTTGTTCACATATTCAAATTGTTGGTCATCTTTTGCTAGGTTTTAAGTTTCCCATGTAATGGTTCAGTTAGTGATATTGAAGAAAATAATTTAATGTCTGTGAATATACTAAACTGATTCATACCCCCTCGGCTCAGTTTAGTCAAGTTTTCATCAATTGGTATCAAACTCAGTTTAGTCAAGTTTTCATAAATTGGTATCAGAGAGTAGGTTCCCTCAGTGTAAGCCTAACAACTTGAAATTTCTAGTGGATTCATGGGCTATCAAATTATACTTGTGCTTAGTACATCGAACATTCATGAATGGAGAGATAAGTTTAAATTTATGGACCCGGTGTGTGGAAACTAGTATGTGATGGTTACTGCAAAGACTCTCTCTCTTTGAAGAACAAAAATGGAATGCTAAGGCAAAATGTGTCATGTATAACAATCTTCATAATAGAGATCTTGATACAATAATAGATCCAACTTCTGCAAAATAAATATGGGATAGATTTCATCTCATGCATGAAGAGACTAGCAGCAACAATGTAGAGAAAGGAAAGATAAAGAGGAAGGAGAAAAAACCTTGTCTTAAGGAAAGTGAAACCTCTACAATGTGTCGAACTCTCATGAAGAAAAATCAAATGAAAATCAAGCTAGGCTTCACTTATCATTGGCTAGTATAGAAATATTTAATAATGAAAACAAGGATTTGAATAAACTTGTGCAAATATGTGATGATAAAGAGCATAAGTAAAAGGAGTAAATTGTCAACCTGAAGACACAACTTGAAGAAGTAAGGAGACTAGAAGAGGTGATGAGTAGTAAATTCAAGGAGAGAGACCTACAATGTAAAATATTAGAAGCTAAGGTTGATTCATCTAGGAGAGAGTTAGATGAAAAGAACAAGTTATGTAAGCAACTAGGAGAGGAGATAGCATCCATGAAGGACTCAAAAGAAAAGAGTAGTAGCTCAAAGGCTTCCATAGAGGATAATGAAGCAGCCCTAAAAGGACCACTAGAGGAAGGTACAAGCAAAGTAAATAAAAAATAGGAAAACAATACCAAGTAGCAACAACAAGAGCCAAAGAGTGAGTCACTGAAAATGATTTTTGCAAAAAGGTCATTTCCTCCTAGAGATGAACAAATTAGGAAGATCTCAAAGGAGATTATTTTCACCTGGAAAAAATATCAAGTGTTTTTCTTGCCATAGACTTGGACATGTAGAAACATAATCTAAGAGAAAGAAATTCAAGACTAATCAACATAACATACAACAAGCAAGAAGATATCCTCAAACAAATAATCAAAGAAGAATAATAGAAACTAGGTACATAAACTCTTTCTAAGGTTATTGTTATATGTGTCATGAATATGGACATAATGAATTTGAATGAAAAGTGTATATGAATAAAAACATGAACACAAAAGTAAACTCATCATTTTCTCTATTTCTTGGCCACACAAGATGTTTTGTGTGTAATGATCTTGGCTAGAAAGAAAAGGATTGTAAGTTGTCATATATTCTAAAGAGCACTAAATAGAAGATGGAAGCAACTCCAAGCAGATCAAAAAATGAAAGAAAGGAAAATAAGAGAATACATCCTACTAAAGTGTGATAGAGAAAGAATAAAGAAAAACCAGTGACCTAGCTTAGTCTCCACCAGAGTTACTCAAGAACAAAAAGAAGAATCTGTCAGTGTTAGATCAGTAGCATTGAGGGGGAGAAACCTCAATATTGACAATAAAGCCTTGAATATGAAGGCCTGAAATTCATTTATACTCTATAAAATATGTTGAATAAAACAATTTAGTGGATGGCATTGCCACTGTATTATATCCAACTTATAGACAAAGAAAAGAAACATAAAAGAAGATGGAAATTGTAACATCATTAATCTTTTGAGGAGAGTTGCTCATGAGATCAATAAAGAACCAAGTTAATGAAAGTGTTAGAGAAGACACATCCCAGGGGAGAGAGACCCATAAAATATACTGAGATGATAATGGACATGGTGATATCATAGTTGTGTATGAGATCGGTAACGTGAAGCATGAAAAAAACATCAACAATTCAATTTCTGACGCGGTCAGAGACAAGCTGCTACTTATGAGAGACAAAATTCAAAAGGAATATCCCACCTCCAAGGTTATTGATGATGCTACACTTCTACATTTCTTGTATGTCCGGGAATCCCTTGGATACATCCCAGAAACAATGGTCTGTAATGAGCTTTAAGAAAAACAAAAACAAAAATTTCTACATGAAAGGATTTGACAAAGTGGGGAGGTCAATAATGGTTCTTCTTCTGGCCAGGAACATTACTTTCCACTCGACTATGGAGGTTTTTAAATGTTTTGTTGTCTATGCCTTTGATAAAATGTTTGTTACTGCTACAAGAGGACAAACAAAATTTCCATTATAGCAGATTTTATTGATTGGGCATACAAGAATGTAAACCTTCATGGCACCATTGCAGTTGTTCAAACCTTGCAAGACTTCTATCCAGAGCGCTTAGGGAAGGTGTATCTTGTTAATCAATCATACATATTATGGACAACATGATAGGTAGTATCTCCTTTTGTAGACAAAGTAACAAAGAAAGAATAGGATGCAAGAAAGCTGTAACAAAAATGCATTTACAATCTTGTGAAGATATCAAGAGATCATTTGTAGTGAATCTCATCACCCGAATGGTTGAGGAGTGGACAAGAGATTTTTTAGAAGAGTTGCTGGAGGAAAATGTCGCAATAGTCTCGTCATAATTCAAAAAACACAATTTAAAATAAAACAGTATTGAAGAATAGTTTCATTCTTCCAAAAGTTCAAAGTGTCTCAATCGAGAATACTCCAATTTTAGAGAACGTTACAAAGATGAACCCATTACATATGTTACAAGATTAATAAACTGTTACATTGTCCGCGTTGGTAGAATTGACATCTATTATAACGCACGAATTTGACTGGATTAAATATGCAACGTTAAAGTCCGGGAGCGATTGCAGAAATGTGAAACGTTAATGTCAGAAAGATAATAATGGGCAATGGATATTCACTTGGTAGGCGACATATTATATTCCACAACTATGATGCATTATAGATTATTATTGATGGTGAAAAAATGTGAAACGTTCATATGGTGTTGGAAAGTTCTGACCAATTTTTAGTGCGATATACAATGGGAAACATATATCCAGCATTTACTGTTGTTGGAATTCAGGCACAGCAAACTTAAATAAAACACACAGCAGAATTAACACAGCATTCAATCAAGCACATAA
The DNA here is from genome assembly GCA_000404065.3 of Pinus taeda. Taxonomy (NCBI): domain Eukaryota; kingdom Viridiplantae; phylum Streptophyta; class Pinopsida; order Pinales; family Pinaceae; genus Pinus; species Pinus taeda. The sequence continues at coordinate 772 of APFE031068142.1, read as the reverse complement.
AAGATAGTTTTAACGTGGTTCACCCAACCAATCTAGGCTACGTCCACCAAACATAGGCATCATGAATATATTAATCAAATTTGAGATTACATCAAGAAATCCTCACAAACTCTTAGCAAACCATCCGAATGGTTGCCTATTATATAGAATAGAAAATCTAACAACCTCATAACTCCCTCCCATCAAATATAGGAGGCATTAACTCCCTCCCAACAACCTGGAGCTAATCTAGGAACTGAATCCCTATTGTTGTCATCCTTCAGAGATTTTTGCCTATCTGACTCAAACAGAAAAAATCTCAATAATCTCCACCTTGACAACAATTAGCCTGATGCCCTGTTATTATTATTTTATCTTTTCTGCAAGCCAAGAGAAGCCAAACACCAGCGTAGCTTCTCCAAAAAAACTGGTTTCGTGAACATGTCTGCACAGTTCTCCTTTGTATGCACCTTTTCAAGAGAGACTCCCCTTTCAGTGATAACCTGTCTTACAAAATGGTACTTAATTGGAATATGCTTTTATTTACTGTGATAGGCCGGATTTTTAGCCAAATGTATTGCACTTTGATTGTCACAAAGTAACCTGATGTTATCCTGTAACTTACCAAACTCACCAAGCAAACCTTTCAACCAAACCGCCTCTTTGCAAGCATGAGAAGCAGCAATGTATTCTGCTTCAGTAGTGGACAAAGCAACAATGTTCTGTAGCTTTGACATCCAGCTTATAGCTCCACTTGCAAGAGTAAAGACGTACCCTGAAGTTGATCTTCTCT
>APFE031068136.1:12334-38095 GCA_000404065.3 Pinus taeda | reverse complement strand
AGTGCAGAACTAGAGTAATATTGATTTTCAATGTCTTTCTCTCATTTGCAAAGCTTGACATGAAGAGATAAGGTCTAAGACTTACTTAGGAATCTAGTATAAGTGATGATAGACTCATATTGACTGCAAATAATCATGGTGACGATATTTTTGTGTAACAGGGTGTTAGATGAACACCACAAATGAAAAGTCATTATGTGATTCGATGGATCTTCACCTAGATTTCCATTGAATTTAGGAATATCATAGGGAAGCTTATGAGGAATCGCTGGCCACCAAGGGGCGAAGCAATTGGATCATTTGTCATCCGGTTTAGATCTGGTAATTCTAGAGTTGCTACAAAAGGAAACTATTGATTCAGGTTTGGCGAAGCATACCCAGGATAAGATGGGATCACTTGAACAGTAGGTATTTGCATACCAGCATAATGTATCTGATGCTGATAACTTTGATAAGGTTGATGGACATAACCAGTATAGAATGGTTGTCAATAACTATTTTGAAAATGCGGTTGTCCATTACCGATAGAGCCTTGTTGCTTGGGTCCTTAGTAAGCTTGCTGGAATTGTGGTTGTTGATATTGTACTAGCCATGGTTGTTGGACCATTTGCTATTGCCCAATACTAGATGCTTGACCAATATGCAGAGTGATAACACCCATTTGAGCCTGAGTCATTCTAGTTAAGGAAGCACTAATTTGATATTGTGATTGAGCCGTAGAGACAAGAGGTTGTTGTACTGCACCCTGGGAGATTTAAGGTTGACATATAATAAGTTGTGCTTGTACTTGCAACATGGTCACAATAGTAGGTGTAGTGGTAATATTCGACATAGGTTGGGTTGGTTGCATTGAATATACAACCCTAGGTTGTTGAGGCAGTACTGATATCCAATCACTGGATGTAATTCCAGTTTGACCTAAATTTTGTTGTGAGCTCTCATATGGTTATTCTCCAGGAGGGAATACTAAAAAAGCATACTACCCCCCATATGGTGGCAATCCAGTGCTGAAAGGATAGATGGGCCTTTGGAGACTGGGCTGTCCAAATTGAAATTGGTATGCAGGATCAATTTGGTGAGCTTCAACATACGAAATTCTAGATAGGATCCCAAAGGAACAAATAGGAATAGACCATGTCATCGAAACAATCCCTGGGTGGACTCCATCTAGTGATTGATAACTAGTTGGGATAGATAGTATGCCAACAAACATCGTAGGAGTGGTAGTAGGAAGTTCTGTTGCAGCTATATCAGATGACACAGTCCTAGATGTTGACGGTTTTTCAGGCATATTTAGTCTATCCAGAAGATTTCCTAGCGATTCGATAGGAACTTGCGATGAAGATGATTAAAAGAACTTACTTCAGGAATAGAAGGATATAAGTGGATCCCAGTTCCAAATTGCAATGGAGTACTGGATGGAAGATCCTCTACTATCTCCTTTATTGCAATCAGTCCAGGTGGAAGAGGTAGACCGTCAGGTCCATAAAATATTTCTGGAGCCAAAGAAGGTATAGCTTCTGCAGTGACAGATATTAGAGGGGTGACACCTTCTGAATTTTAGAACTCAACTTCCAGATGTTCAGGTAAGTGAACTTCAGTTTCTGCATCAGCCCTAGATGGAGTTGTTTCAGGTATAGAAGTGTCTACTGTTACACTAGGATCAGTTCTAATGTCCTCTTGTAACTACGAAACTTCTTCTGTAAAGGCAGATGTACCAGAAATGATTGGAGTAACTGTAGTCTTTGATGATGTTGAAACATAAGTTTCAAATAAACCAAGAGAGGTGGACTCAATTAAACAAGACCATTTTTCCCGGAATGGTTTTGTTTCCAGAGTCAAAGACAGTTGACTCGCTAGCCTCTTTGAACGACGGGGTTTTGATTGACTTTCTTCCATGATTGCAGATTACTTGATCAACTCAAAATTAAAAAGGGGAAATTTTATTCCGAATTAAATAAATTTTAATGATGCTTTGACACAACTTTGCTTTTTCAGTTTTTAAGAGTGAAGAAAAAGCTAAAGATGACTCTAGTCGCCTTCAATTTTTAATGAGCTTGAAGTGATAAGTGCTCAGATGGAATTTTTGTTTTAAGGAGTTGAAAAGGAACGAAAGTGACTACTCTGGAAATCTATACAGAGGGATTACCAGACCAACTGAAAAACTACAAAATACACCTTGGTGGTAAATTAAATAGAAATTACCAAGGACTTATGTACGATAGTCAATCTTCCCGAATGTTGTGTTCAGTGCATTGCAATCAACAGGGCGGCAGACACGGCTTCCTATGGATAAAGGATATCAGCCTATTGTGGTCTCCCAATATATAATCGATGGTACGGGAAGCATAAGTCCATACTAGCACTTGTTGTATCAAAGAGGAGCAATCACCCAATCTTCGATGAAAATGATAGTTACCAGGTTTTACAATGTCGGAATACATCTCTAGCCTAGACCTTTAGATGTGTTGCATTATGTTCCAAAGTGTTGTTATGTTTATTGAGACTTATTTTAGAGTTGATCTTGCTTAGAATTTTGTCTTTCAAGGTTCATCGCATGATGTAGATGTAAAATTCCTAAATATGTAATCTAAAATGATAGACAGTCGTTTATTTTAGCAATGAAAATCTTAGCTACGAAGGAAAGAAGATAACGATTCTTTCAACAGAGAGCATAGAGCACACACTAAATGCACTTTTCCTAAATAATTTTTGCACACAGTCTAAATGCAAATGTAGATGCATGTATTTGTTTTTCGTTTCCTTAATGTGAGAATGACAAGAAGGAAAACTAAGTACAGATCTAAACTATTTTCTTCAAAGCGACACTTCGACAATTTCTTTTCAAAATGAAAGGAAGACTAAAATGACACTTTTCAATTTCGAATAGAAAACTTCTTTCGATACTTTAAATATTAACAATTCAAATAAAATACATTGGTAAAAGTACAATCACCTATCTAGAAGAGGAAGACTTTATGACACCCTTCCTTTTGACTCAAAACGACAGTTACGACACTTCTTTTCATCAAAAACAACAGTTCGATTAAGCTACTTTTGACAAAGAAAGACTGTAAATGATAGACAAATACACGAAAACATTTAAAAATCCCTATCAATGGAGGCTGAATAATGTAAAGGAAAGAGGCTTCAACAATGAGATACTGATCACGAGCAAAAAAACTACTGAATAGAGCTGAAAACAAGGAGGAAAAAACCAAATTTCAAAGAGAGAAATAGTATCATGCAGTCATCATACCTGTCCTTAAGGGAAATAGGGATGCATCTCACTTGTAACACACGGGAGGTGCGATGCATACAGGCTGCCAGTTATAGATAGTGTGATGGGCTAGGGAACAAAACTGAGTTTGGTTTTTGCTCAAAATTTGCAGCTAAGTTCAGTGATTTAGGCTGAGCTATGATAGACAGTAAAAACAAAGTACAAGGGTATGATCTTTAGAGGTTATTGAGCTACCACAAGGGCATTTAGGATGCTTGTAAGTTAGATGTTCAGTTTATAAACCAACCCAGAGATTGACTGAAGTAGCATTCGTCTACTTTGGAGTTTCATAGAAAAAGCAGTTCGAAGGCTATCTAGCTAACTTTAGGCTCCATATGTAGTTTATAAAGCAAACAACAATAGCAAACAAACAAACTATTCACTCCTTAATGGAGTGGCCATTTTGTTTCTGGGAAAACTAGTGTCTTTTCAATCTACTAGTCCCACTAAGACGGGTAGGTATCTTAGAAACAAACAATTCAAAGCACTTCAAGATTCCCTTTATGTATGATAGATAAGAGAGAAGCAAAGAGGACCAACCTGTATCTTCCACTTGGCTAGTGTAGCAACCAATATGCATCATACCTTGACCATGGAGCAGTCTATATGGTCCAGGTTTGGCCAGTTCTGAGTGGTTTTTCAAGTGGAACTTCTGGGAAATGATGTAATCAGTTGACCATGATTCCTTAGGGTATAAAACAACACTTTTAGGGGTTTAAGAGCCCTTGGTTTATCGACATATGTGATTGGGGTTGCAGTGCCCAAATATCTCTATAACACCTTAGTGAAAAGTAAAATGTTTAATCTACTTTTACTGCAAATATGTGGTAGATCATGGGCTTGTTGGCTGAATAAATCGATCTTGCAGACAAGGTTGATCTCCCTAGTATCAGAAGATAGTCTAGCAACAAACAGACAAATAAAATCTATCTTTCTCTAGACATATGCAATTCATAAACAAAAACTATAGAGGTGTTTAGACCCTACCTTAAGTCCAACGCTAGTTTGTAGCATCCATCCTTCAACTGTCCGAAAGAGTTTCCTTTTGAGAACCTACAATCACAAACAAGAAAACATCAAATAACACCTGCATAGCTAATATCATAAATAATATCCATTATGGTGATCAAGGAATCCATAAAATAAACCATAAAACAACAGCTTATTGAGAAAAACAAACTTATTTGTATTAAATTTGAAGTAGAAGAACCTTACAACCTTGTCAGCCTTGATGTTGAACAAGCTCTTCCCAGGGTCTTAAACAGGAACCTCCTTTACTTTGAAAAGCCTTACACTCTTCCAAATGAGATCAAAGAGGTATGTAACCTTTCCTCATAAAATCTCAATTAAGAATACTAAGTTCTAGTAGCATTTCACCTCAAAAATATTCATCTTTCAACCTCTCTAGTAACCAGCCCAATGCTTCATTGTATAGCATAAAGGAAGGAGGTTACAGGTCCACCTATGAAGGGATAGAGTCCTCCTTCAAAGGGATAAGCTCCTCACGTCAAGGGGTTAGCTCCTTAAGGTATGGGATGCATGAACCTTAAGGGAGCGAACTTGTGACCTCAAGATTCCTTCCAGAAGCTTCTAGGAATGACTCAAAGTGAGTTTTTAAGAATATACTTTCACCTTTTTAACTTTTACAGGGGTCCGTACCCATAACACAGAGACAGAGTGGTCAGGTGCATAGGAGACATGACCATTAGGTGTGGGGCCACAAGTAATGCTAAGAGAAAGTGGAGAACCAGAGTTTTATAGACTTTTGAGGGCTTTCTCTTATTTTCAAGGCCTGATATGAGGAACTGAGGCTTAAGACCTGCAAAGGAGGAAAGTATGAGTGGTAATGGACTCACATATATTGCAAAATGCCAAGGTGACAATTTTTTGTGCAACAGATTGCCCCCTAAAGTGCGAAGTCTGTAATAGATGAAGATAGAGTTTGTCATCTATGAAGAGTGAAGTACGTTATCATTTCAAGGATCATCCTATGGACACCCCAGTCAGAACCTATAAACACATTCAATGCAAAATATATATATGCGAACATATCATCGTTGGGGTAGGCATTCCCATACTCAGATTAAAGCTGACTAGAAAACTAACTAAATTGTTCTGATACACGAATTATTTTGTAATACATCACGAGTATAGACATATATAGAGATAGTATGGGTGCAACCATCTATTTATGAATAGTCCACTATATAATGAATAAAAAATTCCTTGCAACCTAGATGGCGAAAACTAGATCTAGGGTCTTGATTTCTGCTTCCCGAACTAGTACGATTCTATCCATGTGAATGAATGTGTCGAAGTCGAACATGGTAGAAACCACTTGATTACTAGTCAATGATGTGAACTGTTAACAAGTGTAGAGAAACCACCAGTAATGTCAATAGCTCTCAAAGTACTCAATACAATCCATGAAATGTGAATAAATGAGCTGATGTCGAACATGTCATAGAATCCTTTGATCGAAGGTCAATGATGCAACCTATTGTCGAAGGCAAGAAACTTGTCATTAGGGCATGCAGATTCCAAGGCACTGATGATTTCTAGATCATCTTTCTAGATAATGAGCTGAATTTGATAGAAAGTGATCTGTCGTAGACAAGCCCACAACACGAAATCATAGATCAAGTTTTGAAGAAATATATTGGCAAGGACTAACTTAGGGATGGTCAAAATGGATGACAAATATATTATAGATGAATGGTTTATTTGAACTAACCTTTTGAACACATAACGACACTGCAGATGGTTTGGTGACAATTGACCCAAAGCTAATACCCAGAAACTAGCTGAAGACTTTCAATATGGTTTGATTAACTGTTAGGCAAAGGATTTCCCAACCCAGGTGAACAAAAAGTGTCATGTTCAAGAGTGGTTAATGGCTTTTCTAAAACACAAAGTGTAACAAACAGGTTCATTTTTCTCTCTTTTTCCCGACCATTTCTGGCAAGTACTTCATTATTTTTGACAAGCTTGAGGAGGATAACATTTGCTTGTTTATAAGTCACCCTTCAGATGAGTCCAATCTAGTTTAAAATTCAAACCCTAAGAAGGAGTGGTAAGTTCCTATTTAACATTGAACAGGTCATTTACTGTTAAATTTTAATGAGTCTAGTATAGGAAAAACTTGGTGTTTTCCAATTTTAGGGAGTCAAAAGAAAATCTTAAGAAAACTCCATGGGGGTACTTTTTCGTAAAATGATCCCTCAGGTTCTAAAAAGGATAAAATAATACAGGACGGATGACATTTCCAATACTTTAACGAGCTGGAAAGGACAAGCGCTCGACAATATTTTCATATTTAGCAAGTATGAAAAGAGTTTAAAGAGGACTCTAGTCTCGTCATGGTGATGAGTCCAAGGTCGTCAGGGTTTAACGAGTCCGACATAGGTAAAACTCAAAGTCTTTTTCATGTTTAGAGAGTTTGAAAAAGACACAAAAAGGAAACTCCAGAGGGGTCCTTTTTTGTAAATTTGTGTCCGTCGAGCCGGAAAAAGTATAAAATAATAATTGAGAGAACTGCTTGACCATTATGATTAAGGAGTAATTTTCATAATTAGTGGCTCTGATCCGAAAAAGTAAAAAGCGACTGAAGACACGTCATTTTATAACTAGTATCGAACTTGAAACGACAAAAGTCCGGCGATATTTTCATGTTTATACGGTCATAAAAGAGCTGTAAGTGGACTGCCTTTTTAACTCTATTTAACGAGTTTAAAAAGGAAAAAACTCGACAATATTTTCATATTTTACAATTCAGAAAAGAGCTTAAAGAGGACTCATCCTAGAGGAACGAGTGGTATAAAGGGTAGTAACTGGTTCCAGTAATGGTGGAACTGCTCAAAACATGTAATGATTAAGAGGCTGGCTAATAAAACCACTCATCGTTGCGGTCCCTCAGGAAAGGAAAAACAACCAAGTGAAAGCATATGATCAGCCAAAGAGATGGTGGCGATGGAATGAAAACAACCAAGGCTCATCTAGCGGAATTTAGTGGATAAAAATGGCAATCACGAGATGTAAATCAGGTATGGGTTCATTTTTACACAAGCTTGAGCCATAGAGAACTCTGCTTGGATTCGATTTAATGTTTACACAAGCTTGAAACGAAACACTATGCTTGTTATAAGTTCGCATGCCCCCAGTATAATGACTCAAATCAAGGTACACGCCCCCCAAGCTTCATTGCATTCAACCAGGTGGATGGAATGAAGGTTCACTTTCAAGATCTTGGAAAGACTCGACTTGGAAAGGGAGTTTTTTCATTTTTAGGTGAGGTTGACACAGTAAAAGAACTATCCTCAAAAACCCTTGTTTCATTTTTTGACGAGCTCGACACAAGACAAGGAACTATGATCATGACTCCTTGTTTCATTTTTTAACGAGGTTGACACAAGAAGAAACTATCCTTGAGACATCGAGTTTCATTTTTTAACGAGGTTGAGACAAGAATAAACTATCCTCGCGATTCCTTGTTTCATTTTTTAACGAGGTTGATATAGGAACAAACTATCCTCGTAACTCTAGTTTCATTTTTTAACGAGGTTGAGACAGGAAAGAACTATCTTCATGATGGGTCAGCAATCAGAAAACGACTGTACAACCTGATATGCAATTTCAAAGGTATTGAAAGGCATTGCACCATCAAATGAATCCACCTTAGAATTGGAAGGTACGATTCGAGGATCATCAAAAGCAATAGTGTTCGATGAAATCATATGAATAGTTGCAATAGAAGGTGATACGTTAGGAGGAGGGAAGGAAAAAGTTCCCAGTAAACCAGAATCTTTAATCAAACCTACTCCAACATCCTTGTAAGGGATAGTCATTTTACTAACGTGTTGAATGCTATCTTTAGAGCCCGGGTCAGACGAGAAATAACTCAGCTGATCTATCGTAACGATCTTTCCGTTATGATGAAACTTAATAAGCCGAAAGGCCGATGAAACAATAGCAGTCATAGCGTAAGACCAACTGTACCCAAGAGAAGGTTATAATCTAGAGGGGCATCAACCACTTCCACATCTAGATTTACAGTTTTGCCTTCGACCCCTATAGGTAAATCTTCCAAAATACCAAAAGGATGGAACCCTCAACCATCAAAATCCTTTAGAATTGTCAGAGACTGATTGAATGTAGGAGAACCAAGAAATATCCAACACTGGATCGACATAATACACGTAGAAGCCCCTTCATCAATCACAGTCAGAAAGCAAGGTTTGTTTTTAACTAACACTGGAATTTGGAAAGCCATTTGATGAGGAGGGTAGGGTGTACTATTCTCTAAATCAAAGATTATTAGGTTCAAATCCTGAATATCGATAGCTCCTATAGCAGACAATAGTAATTTATGTTGTGCTGGGCATGATTACAGCACTTCCAAAGCCGACATTGTTGAAAGGGCAATGGCTAAGTCTTCAACAATGTTATAATTCTGAGCAGCTCTCGCATGTGGATTGAAAGCTAATTTCTGAAATATACCTTTAGCAAGCGGTTTGGTTACTAAGTATAGGTTGGGTTTCTCGATCTGTAGTGGATCAGAACCAAGAGGAGGTGTTGTTGATGTGTTTGAATTAGAAGATGCTGCTTCTTTACCACCAACAAGATTTTTACTACCATAATCTTGTGATCGCATCACAATCCTAACATGAGACATCATCATAATGGGTTCTTATGAGGTATTCAAGGAAGAAGCAACCATCTTACTATCTTGAGTAGGAGAAGGATCCTTCAAGACAACAGGCATTTGAGAACCTTTAAAAATTTCGAAAACTCTGCTCGATATGGTCATTCTTTGGTAAAATGATCCTTGTCGCAAATGAAACAAGGATAGTGAGGTTTTTGTTTTTCATCAATAGATTCATTTTTATTTGTTTTATCTTTTGAATTTTGATTGTTTTTGTTCTTCCCCTTCTCTTTACTATCTGATTTAGTCATAGATGAATCTACGACATGGACGTTGGCAAAAACTTCAGTGGAAGAATCTCCTTTCGGGGAATTAGGTAAAGTTATTGTAGGAGAAGAATTCTTTGAAGATTTCTTCTTGCTTTTAATACTAACTAAACCAATCATACCATCAGCGACATGAGACCCTGAAGGAGCTGTAATTTTTGGAAGATCAGGGTTTTTTTCATTTAAAGTACCTTACTACATATAAATGAGGTCAAGGTTCTGAGCCTAAGCAATCACTTTCTCTTCAGTAACAACTCCTGCCTTAGCTACATCTTCAGTGATTTTAGGTAACAATGATTTAATGAACCATTCCGCTAAAATTTGATCCAGAATGAAAAATTTCACCAAATGCCATCTACATTGCCATTCATGAATATGATCAGAAATATATGTTGACATGGATTGTTTTAGTGAAGTTAACAGTTCCATGCCATTGTTGTTTCTGACAAGCAACTGAAAATGAGTTAAGAAAGAAGTGGCTAACTGACTGAAATTATAAAAAGAGCCTCGTGGTAACTCAATGTACCATTTGGCGGTAAGACCAATAAGAGTTCTTTGAAAAAGATGCAATCAAATTGAATCATCAATGATAGAATTAGATGCACACTAGAGGTGATAAGTCATAACATGATTTGATGGATCCTCCCCTGACTTATCCTCGAATTTCTGGATATCACTGGGCAACTTATTAGGCATTGGCGGCTAATACGGAAGATAGTAAATCGGATCATTCTTAAGGCACGACGAATCAGGTAAATCCAAAGTTGCAATAAATGGTAACTGATGGTTAAGTTTGTGAAAACCTTGTGTAATGAGACTAGCTCTAGGAGGAGGATATCTAGGATAACCTGGAATTGGATTTGCATTAGGAATGTTATAACGTCCTGGGAAACTAGGATTAACCAAACCAAACTGGGGTTGTTGAGGCTATTGATAAGTATAGCCAGGGTACGGTTGATACTGATAAACTGGGTTTTATATAGCAAGACCGGATTGATACTGTCCCTAGTACGATTGAATCATGGCAATTGTACTTGGACCAGCTTGTCCTGCAGGCATCTGGACTGAAGTCTAAACTGTAGGTCCTGACGGGGGCACAGAGACTTGAGGAGTTTGCACTAATGCAGGGATAGTAGAAACCGGAGCTACAGATACTGTAGAAACAGGTGTGGTAGGTTGAACAGAAAATGCAGCAGTTCGAGGTGGAGTCTAAGGTGAGCAAAGCCCAGGCTGCTGAACTAAATTAGGTGTAGAGGTTTGAACCGTAGGTTGGACAGGTTGTTGGGTTGGACCAGAAACCAAAGGCTGTCCAGCTTTGATTAGATAACTGCACATTAGGTTGCAAAGTCTGTCGAGTTTGAGATAGATCCCACACCATATTTATTCTGGGACCCATAAAAGGTTGTGCATATTGAGGACCATAACCTGGTTGAACGTAGGGCTGATAATTAGGAGGTACATTTCCAGCACCTTGTAAAAATGAATGACGAGAAGGCGGTTGGAAACCTTGAGTTGGGTACCGAACTTGAGGATAACCCTGAGGCACGTACTAATTCTGGGGTTGATAAGCATTTTGAGGAATATACAGAGTCTGGGGTTGACCTCGGGTATGTACTGTCCTGAAGGTTGAAAACCTTGAGGTAGCCCTCCAGGCGGAAACTGACTACCTTGGGGTTTCCCCCCAGGCGATAACTAAATACCTTGAGGTTGTCCCCTAGGTGGTAACTGACTACCTTGTCCCCCAGGCGGCAACTGACTACCTTGAGGTTGAGGATTTGGAATACTACCTGACATCATAAAAATCTGCTCTATGTTCAATGGTTTAGTTCCATTATTACCAGATGATAATTGATGTTCAGTCGGTCAAGGAGTTTCTCCTTAAAAAGTACCAGAAAGTGACTCGTAACCCAAAGGAATAGTAGGACTGCCATATAAAAATGTTTCCTGTGATTAGGAAAACATAGATGATTGTCTCGGCATGATTGATCAAGGATAATAATCTCTAGGTGTAGAATGAAAATAATCACACGCAAACAAAGAAAATTTCAATAAAAGCACCTAAAGTCTCTAAAGAAACAAACAACTGAATCACACGCCTAAAAAATCTAAGAGTTCAAACCACACACAAACAGTAACTTCCCATACTAAAAACACTAGTTGGTGATGAAATCCAACATCGTAGAATTTTAATATAGAAAGGGCGGTTGGAACAGTTACCCCCACAACGTGCTTAATGAAACAAACTAGCACAAGTTTCTTCACAAAACCATCTCGAGTGAAGAGAACCCCCCAGAGAGTCCAGGTGATTCTAGTCAACGTCTGCTCCAGGTACAGTGAGACTTGTCCTTCACCATCACCTCAGGAAATAATCTTAAGTTTATGGACGCTAAGGTTACCAACAACAACAAATACAACTGGGGGAATAGTTTATGATCCCATCTACGCGCAAGGGCAGAGTAACAAAGCTCAATCCCCTTGAAGGCTAGTCGACATAATCAATCCAAGGTTTACCAATAAGTGACCCCAGGCTCCTCGACAATGGTTAATCTGAGGTTTACCATTTATAATATGCGCAAATCTTCTATCTTTCCCAATGAAACAAACTTGATTGTCTCAAAGGTTCAGACATGATCTCGTGATTGACTCCTTTAAGAGAAGCTTCCCAGAATGTATCAATTACAATTAGATTTATTTCCTACAACAAGATATAGCTACTTGTTTGTTTTAACTACCTTGGAGGGTTAATTACTCCCTACTCCAAGATACTAGCCTAATCTATATTGGTGATAAGAGCCCTAGAAATAAAAAAGATTACTAGATCAATTTTAATTAAGCGTTAATTTTATGGGTTGTCCTTTAAGTCAATAGGTATGTAGATGAAACTTTGATGGTGTGAAGACTCAACTCCAAAAACACTAAAAATATGCACCTAATATGATAAGCAATTCATTTTCTTTCGATGAATTTCTACCTAAGAGAAAGAGTTCGAGAATGCAATTCTTTGAGAAACAAATCTTTCTTTTAACATGCCAATGGAAAGAAAATATTTTTGTCTTTTTTAGTAAGAACTCAAAATGAGACTACTAATTATGCTCACAATAAATGCCTTTTCTCTTCAAACTTGAAACTACAAAAAATAATTTATTTCAAAAGAGATCTACAAGTTCTAGAAAACACTCAAAACTACAAAAACTAATTTCGAGATCTAAAAACTTGAAAAATACCTAATTGAATAAAAGCTTCAATTCTTTTTTAGGACGTTTTACTTAGTTATTCAGTAAACTAAGGATTCATTTGTTTAGAATAAAAAATCAATTCAAAAACATCTAGATATGTTTTCTTTTATAAAAATGAAATTCAAAACTTATAACCAAGTTCATTCAAAGATTTGCAAGGAGAAAACTAAATCTATTTCTCACAAAGGATAGATTTCACAACTCAGTCAAACTTAGCAAGAAGACAAAAAGACACTAGGGTAATCTAAGGTTTCTTAGGCTTTTGATCTTTGAGTCACTACAAAGACCAAGTGAAAACCACTCCAGTCATGCAAAACTTCTAGAAAATCATCTAAAACAAAAATACCAATGGAACTTACTCACAGGAGATTTTTGACAGAACACATGCAGATCTGGGTAGACACTAAAGACCTTTAATAAAAACTAAACTTAACTGGAAGAAAACATTTTTAGGTTTTTCAAAAATTTGATAGGGTCCGCAGGCTTCCAGTAGAATTAGATGTGGCACCGCTTTGTTTCCGAGAGGAATAACGCGGGGATGCCCGCACTATTTGTAAATAGAAAGTGTGGTCCCCTGAAAACTTCGGAAAAACAAAAAAAATCCAGATCCTAAAAACTACCCAAGCCAACATACATCAATCAAAAAGCAGAAACGCAAACAAGTTTCTCAAGTCAAAGACAAAGGAAAACCAAAAACCAAATTCAAATCCCCATTGGAGTCGCCAATTTGTTGGTCAGATAAATCGATCTTGCAAAAAAGGCCGATCTCCCTAGTATCAGAAGATAGTCTAGCAACAAAGAGACAAATAAAATCTATCTTTCTCTAGACATATGAGAAGGTTCCAGAAACTATTGGTCTCAAACTGCTCTGACATGTTGGCTGGACCACATATTGCACATTTTCATCCTTGTTATGTAATATCACCGAGCCACATGGTTTCCACCTCCACAATGTATAAAAGCCATATTTTTTGTTTTAATATATATTTTCCATCACAATTTAACATATATGTTTGCAATATGGTTTGACACCATACCTTCAGTGCTTTGTTGGCAAGTTAACTCACATCCTCTGGCGGTCATGGCCATTAACTCCGCCACCATGTGACTCGACCTTTGTGCCATATGAATAGTCTGGGATCCACCATGTATGAACCTGTTTATACTTTGTTATACTTCTACACCATAGTTTATAACCCTTTTCCATAGGTTTTGATTTACTCCACCATATTGCATATTCCCCATAGGTTCATTACATATTATGCCACCATGGTTTGATAACATAAGTCTTTGTGCCCACATACCATATAGTTAAATGGTTTGCATAACATACCAATGGACTATTCCATTGGACGATAAATAGACCTTCTTGGTTCGCATGTGTCCCTTCCTAGGTCATACTATTACCTCTCAGTTATAGGCTCACTTTTCTCCCACCTTTTACAGTAAGAGAACCTAGAAATAGTTATCTTGTGCATTCATCAGGCACACTCACCTTGTTATTCGAAGATACCGTTGCATCAATCTCGTGCTGACAGTTAGAGCCAAGGAATATCTTTGAGGATTTGGAAACTAAGCCTTTATACCAGATGGAACTCCTACACCAAATGGTGTGAGGTCTAATTGGGACTTCATACCAGGGAGATCCCCTTGGTTGATGGATGTCCAACACCGTCAACAGTAAGACACAAATTTATTAATGTGTTGGAATTTAAAAATGTTGGCTTAATGGCGCCTGACCCAGGATCAAAGTTGAGTTAGCCAAACAAATCCTGGTACTACTGGCCCTTTCGGTAACAGTCTGTGGAGCATAGACTGAGGTCTCACCTGAAGTAGTATGGGAGGGTGCTAGAACCAGGTTTCTACACCCTAGAGATGTCTGATGATTTCAAGTGGTCTGCGGTTCGACCCTATGTGCAAGTTGTTCTGCGCACTTTCTCGTACCTCGCAGCTTGATATACTGCCTTCGTGCAACTGTACTCTGTGGACAAACGATGTGCTTCTATGTTATTACCCAAGTCCTTACTGGTATTCCAAGGTTACTTGATTATTTTAGCCTACTTGCGTGCTTTAAGTTATACTTAACAACATAAACCATTCATACAGGTGTGCGTAGTAAATAAATAGTATATTTGAAAATTATATCAAGCATGCATTAACCCAAGAATAGATACACAAAATGATAACAAACTTCTCTTTATTAATTCCTTCTCTGGTTACAGACTTGACTTCACCCTGCGTACTCAGCTGCAAGGGTCTATGTACTCAGTTGCGGACTACTAGGCCTCTGCGCACTCAACCGTCGAGCCTTCTCCTACTCTACAACCCAAAGACACACTTCACTTCATTACTTAGACCCTTCCTTCTCTCTCTCTACTTCTTCTTCTTTTACACTTAGAGCTTCACTCTACTTATACAGTCCCATGGTCTACGGACCATAGGTAGGTCTATCCAGCTGACATTACATTACAAAACTAGGGGGGACAAGCCTGTGACTCTATCATACTTTTCGCACTCCACGCTTGCAATTCGCGGAGCTTTACAACAAGATTGGGTCAAAACTTGGGCTTTGAGCCCTAAAACATGCCTTGGGGGGGATTCCATGCCCAATAGGACCCCAACATAAACATTGTGACCCACCCTTGAGTCACTCTGTTGGCGTGGCGATATTTGCGTGGAGTCCCTCCAACTGTTCTTGAACTACGCAGAGGTCAACAACACAATGAGCTGCTACTTGCTGGATCTATTGCATGCGCTATTCTGAGACCTCTTCGTCTAGGGTGCTTCTCTGCATTAATGTGTGCATCCCCTGTATGTGCATGAGCTTGCCTTTGATGTTTGTCGTGATGGTGAAGGCCTCATTGATCCAAGGCTGGACGTGTACTTTTGGAACTGCCTCCTTATGTCATGTCGCGTCCACCTGCTCCTTCTGTCCTTTAGCCTGCTACATCCTCACAAGCCACTGGGTGAGGACCACTGTCTGTGTAATTCCTTGGACACTGTCATACTGTTGTTCGAGTTCTCATGCCTCTCTCTCTAAGCATTGGATGTTGGGGTCCTCCTGTAGAGTGGTGAGGACCTCATGTGATTCTTCCAACATGCTGGTGCAGTCTCACATTGCACCTCCAATTTCCTCCAATCCTGCTGTGATAGCGCCAGCATGCTGTTCTCTAACTTCCGAGGGAGTAGATGGTTGTGCCTTTAACTGCAGTTTGACGATCTAAAGATTCATCTCTAGCTGAACCTTTGTCATTTCTTCCCTAGCCTCATGGACTCATGCTACTAACCTGTGGATCCGCACCTCCACTAGTAGATCTGCTAGGATGGCTAGCTCCAGGGTGCTTCGGCAAGCATCATCTATCACCTGCACCAGTTGTTGATTTTGCGACACCAAGTCATCACGTTGCAAGCTGAGTTGCTCCATATTTATCTTCTACTCGCCAAGGACTTGGAGCACGCGACTCTCCCTAACGTGCAGCTCTGCCGTTATCCCATCCTTCAATAGATATAGTGTCTCATGTAGAAGGGCAGCTTGATTAACACTAATACCTTTCATCATGCTAACCGAAAACCTTTCATCCTCATTTTATGTCACTAGAGCCCCGTCCGACAGCACTATTGTGTTCACCATCGCCGTGCACAACATCTCTCTTCTTCTGTGGATCTGACTGCGAGGTTGGTTGAAAGGGTACCAACCTAAGGGGGGCACACCTGTAATTCTTGCAACTCCACTCTGAGGGCTGCCAACACAATCTAGTTCTCCTGGATGAAATCTTTGAGATCCTCATTTGTGACATCGCACACCGTCTCGCCGATGTCATGCAGAGTACCCTCGGTTAGCGTAATTGGGTCAATGGACAATTGTGAAGCCTTGACCTTCTTCTGTGATCATGCCCGTTCTGCTGGGTGTTGGTGCTTCAATTGTGTGGACACGGTTCATGGGTCCACGCCTCCTTCTTCTGTTTCTGCTTCCTCTACTACCAGACCTTGTGAAGGCGTTGTTTGGCCCTCGGCCACCTTTGCAACTGCTTCCTGTGCTGCTGCTGTTGCTGTGGCCTTTTCCTACTCAGCTGCTTTTTGTGCCGCTTCTCATGCTACCCGCACTTCGGCTGATGTTGTTTCCTTCTGTAATTTTTTAGTCAACTGTGTGATACACAGCTTGGCATCATCTTTCTTCTTTTGTACTGCCAATCTCTTGAGTTCTGCAATGTCCGTGGCACACAATTCTAGAGGCCATGCCTACAAGACATTGAAAATGGCATCCTCAGTGGCTACAAAGGGTAGCTTTGTCCACTGCTTCATTGAATCCTTTCGCACCCTTATATATATGTTGTGCATTTTTGCCTTAAATTCTGCAAAACTCTACAGACTGTTGTAAACTGTGGGCGACAACCACGGCTTATGGTTGATCCACATTCAGATGTTCATCTCCATGAGCACCCAGAAGATCTTGTTGTCATGTATCCTTGTAGCCTCCTTCATGGCCCAGAGCGAAGCGTACTTTGCAGCCTCTAGTAAGTCTCTGTCGATTATGAGGAATTGATTGTCCTCTGGAAATTCTCCTGCTACCAGCACTATTAACAACAACAACCATGCATAGTGGAAGGTTTTACCCTGCTCCTGGGCTTCGTGGAAATTCTATATAAATTCTAACTAGATGAATTTAGACCAATTAAACTAGACCCCCTCTACACTTTGCTCGGCCAGTACAACCATTGACACAGGTACCTCGTCGGTGCAACACTTGTGCATAACTTTGCCTGCGAGGATTTAGGTTGCTACGTGTACTACTTTGTCCTTGATGCTGGAGATGGCGTAAACCCTCTTCTTCTTTTCCAGCTTGTACCTCATCCTCATGGCCTCTGCGAGGGCCAAATCACTACCCTTCCCTTCCAATATAGTCGCGGGATCCTTTCCTCTGTATGGAAGCTGTGAAATGCAATGAATCAAGTCTGTCGTGATGGGGATGGGCCCCTCCAGCCATAAATACCCATCATGCACTAGACAGAGTAGCTGAATGATGATGAAAATGGTTATTGTGGCACGGTGGAAATGTGACATCCATAGTAGGTTCAGCAGCCCAGCCTTTTTCACACCGTGCAACCACTTCTACAGCTCTAATGTTGTCACCACCCCCGCGGTGCTCTACATCATGAGGTTTCTGGTCTCAAGGTGAGGGAACTTCTCGCAGTCAGCAAGGTCTCGATCTTCAAATTTCATGGTCAACATGTAGCCCAGGTGCGTGCCTTCAAACATAATGCAATATGGGAGGAGCGGGATCTGGAACGAAATCTTGGTCTCGTCCAGGTCCTTGGGCACTTTGCCCTTCCCTTTTCACGGGGGGACATAGGCGGGTAGTTTAGTCACCGAATGCACAAGTTGAGTATCTACCTCCATGGATTCATCTTATTCTTATATGATGAGAATCTCCTGCAAATCTTCTTCTTCTTCATCTGTTTCTATAGTGACAGCTTTCCCCTTCTCTTCCATTGACAGTTTGTTGTGCAGCAGGTTCCAGGGGGACATGTGTACGGGAGCCATTGCTTGTTTATCCTTCTTGGGTCTTGGCATGCACGGTGACTTTGGGATTTCAGCCACAATCCCGGTGCCTTTTGGAACATCGTCCATGGTTAGGGCCTATGTGGCCTCGTCGATAATCACCTCTTCTATCCCCATACCATCCTTAGTTGTTGTCATTGTAGTTGTGCATCAATCTATCACTCACAAATTCAGGGGCTTAATCAATGTTTGGCTCACAATACTTAGGTCTCTGCTCAATTGCTCAATTTTCAAATGACCAAGTGCTGTTTGCTGGCTATCCCTTTGTATTTTATAGTTCTTTTTGAATTTGAATTCGACTATTCCCCCAATCCCGGTTCATTAATTCTTTCTTGGCAGCAGCCTTTCCCAAATCTTGCCCATAAATCACATCTTAAATGCCTACTGCCCACTCCATTTTCCCTCAAGTAGAGCATCCCATTGTGAATAGTGACTTCAACGATCACTTCCTGGCTAGCCTGCATGGTAGCGCAACCCCCCGTGTGCGGTCGCAGACCTTGTGACTCTCTGCTTCTACGCGCATCTCCAATATCGCGCAGCTCTCGTGTAGAATAGTTTATAGTCTCGCGCTCCCTTTCAATTGCCTAGAGCATTAAGACCATCCTTCCCTAGGTTAGTCAGGTGGTCGCACTACCCGTGTGGAGTTCCATCATGTCCTCTATCATGGTTCCTCGAGAATCCCCACCTTGTATTGTTACAGTTGGCATCGCGCACTTCACCATTTGCAATGCGCTACCTTGGTCACTATGTTTAGCAATATGCGGTTCAAGCCAAGGCATCAGACTCATCAATTTATGGAAATAGACCTTAACCCTGTCATCATGATCGCACGCCTCCTACCTTACCATTCTAGTCTTTTTACTGAGAAAGTATTTCTTTATTTTGTCCTCCATATTCTTGACTTTTGTGTCCATCAAAGTGATTTTCTTCCTTAACCGTACCCTTGCCTCTTCAAGTTCATAGAGTCTAAGGTTTCCCTATTGGATTTCCTCCTCAAGTCCCATGCGTTCTATTTCTTGTGGTTGTGTGATCCCTCCTTTCCGAGCTTCGCGAACCATTGTATCTATCGGTGCTACTGTGTGCGGTCTAGGTTTTGACTGCTCCATAGGGATGACAACATCTACTTCATACTTCAGTTTTGGAAGTGCCCACATGGTCCGGGTTTTGCACATGGTCCTATAAGTCCATAGAACCACTGGCACATGCAATTCCCATTCAGTGCATTTCACTTGGTAGACCGTGTTCAATACTTCACATAATTTGTCAAAGGCTTCTACGCATATAATCTTTGGCGTGCTTGCTATTATCATACTTCTTGGTGGTCGTTCACACCATTGTCTTGCCTTCTCATTCTTGTTTGTCAAGTTCCCTATCGCGAGGACAGTGTCCGTTCATGCAGGTTGCGCGCCATACACCTGAACCCATCTGGAGAGGTGGGTGCGCAGGCTGTTTCATCCGTCATACCCAGCTTTCATCCGTATCTGAGGCTTTCCAAACCACATGAGCATCATCCTTCTACATTTGCACCAGTCCTCAAAACTTCTTTGATGTGTACCCCACTATCTTACGGGCGTAGCTACCAGTACCCATTTCACAGCGTCAAAACATTGTTGTTTCAGTACCTTTTTTCCAAATTGTTTTAAGAAATCATCCACCTCGGTCAATCCATCATACACAGGCAGATCTCTTACCTCTAATTTCATGTAGCACAATGACCTTGTCATCATGTTGCAATTAAGCGTGGTTACCTCGTGTAACTGGTTCTTCCACCATTCTTTCTCCTCGTCTAAATTTGAGGTGCAGGAGCTTTTGCGCTTCCACGAAATCCTACCATCCACTATTGGATTCACCCAATCCTGCTCTCATGTGTTTATCTTAAAGAAACAGTCATCGCTCTCGTAGTCACGCACCGGCTCTGTGTAGTGCGATCCTTCCGTAGGGTCTAAAGGTACCACTACGTGTAGTGACTTTTTCTCAAAAATCATCTTGCGCTTCTTTAGATTTATCACTCCATTCATGTCAATGGCCTAATATATTCCTAGTAGCATGGGATGGGGATTTTTGTCATCAACAATCTCTATCACTTAAAAATCTACAAGCGTGCTCACACCTTCCATATCTACCGTTATTCCGTGCAATCTCCCCATGGGTTGGATCTTTTTCCAGTTCTCCATTCCCAATTAAATAGGAGACCATTGTAATGCAGGCCTGCCCATGCACTCCCATGTCTGCTTTGGCAGGACATTCACGTCCGATCCTAGATCAAAAATCACTTGATCCATTTCATATTCCCCGATCTATGTTGTTAAATAGGTAAATCCCCTCTGCGGACAGAGGCGATCCCACTAGCCCAAAATGGGTCTAGCAACAATCAATCAATGCTACTCTGCAAGTTCCTAGTTGCAATTAAAAAGTGGGTAATGAACACCTACTTGGATTTCAGTGCTATTTGTTTGAGGAAGAGATGCCGCTCTCACTCCTTCACACTGGTCGGTCACGATCCTCCACTATTCTCATGGAGGGACACCTGCACATGCAAAGAGAGAACAAACACAAGCCTGAAATCTAGTAAAAGCAACTATACATCAGTCAGAAAGGATGTAATTCACATTAACCATCATGAGACAAATGAGAATGGAACCATAACAGTAGTCATCTATTAATGAATAATAGGTAGAGAAAGATACAACCAAGGTTCTGACGTTGAACCTATTCTCTGGCTGGGTGAGCAGCTATGTATGCCTTGCAATAGACCTTCTCTCTCTCAGGATTCTGGCAACATAACCTCCCTATGCTTCAAGACTCTTACTATCACTCTAGACAAGCATAATCACAACTAGCATTACTCCAGAACTCCAGAACTCCCAGAACCCCCCCTATCTAATGCATGAGGACAGACTTTTATAAATGGAGAAGGGAGGAAGATTCAATGCACCAGGACGCCCATTGTGGATCGACATTATCTCTGAAAAGCTACTGAGGATATATGTCAAGGATAGATGATGACTCTCGACCTCTATCAGATGGATTTTTTCCCTCAAAAGACTTCATGATCTGAAAGGAAAAAACATATGGGTGCGCGTTTGCCAAAAATCATTACCAAAATTAGTTGGCGCGAGTGTTTTTCTAGGACAGAGCGCCAATGGGCGCGCCCCTTTTTGAGGATCTCAGTGATTAGCACGGATAAGAAACTATGTACCTGCGCCAATGGAAAAAGGGCACTTTTCAGGGATAATTTGCAGAAGGTGTCTTCAGGGAACATGAAGTAAATACTCAGGGGAACATAATGCAAGTGTTTTTAGGCTATGTCACTGCTCACAGGTCCCAGAATGTATCCTCCAATGTACGAAAATAGGGGTAATAGGGACGATGACCAATGGTGACAAATTACTGTGTAACAGATGCCCCCTAAAGCATGAGTCCCGAGAGAGAGAGAGGGGTGAAATGCTTTACAAGAACACATATAGCTGCCGCCGAGAATTTGCATTGAGAGATACGATTGATAGCTCAAATACATGATGTACGTGGTATGGTCTGAGCCATCCATAAGAGAGTACATGATAATCTAGATCCGTAGTATGGACACAGCCATCTGGATAGGATCAATGAACTGACTCAGGTATGGTTGCAGCCATCCAGTGAATGAGTCATGTATCAAGAATCACACCTAGATTACAACAGACACAATCCAGGGTCTTGCGCTCCATCTCGACCCGAACAGAAGTACAAGTTCAAGCATGTGAATATGTGAGCTGAAGTCGAACATGCATGAACATCGTCTGCTTACCAGTCAATATTGGGCACTATTAACAGACGCTAGAGGTACCACCAATAATGACAATGGCCCTCAAGGTACTATAGGTACAATCTACAGTGTGTGAATTAGTGATATGAAGTCGAACACCCGTAGAATCATTCGATCGGAGGCCAATGATGAAAACCTCACGTCGAACACGAAGAACCTGCCATTGAGGCATGCAGGGTCTAAGGCACCAGTAGGGAGTCTCTAGATCAGCTTCCTGGATAATGAGCTGAAGTCGACAGGAAGTGACCTTGATCGAAGGTGGGCCATAGTGTTTCCCACATCATCGACATGAGACAGAGAGATAATGTTGTGAATTAAGATTGTATGAACTATCAAACGGAGGTTGCTTCTTTTCAGAGGTCAACTTCTCTTGAACATATTGGCAGCACGACAGTGGAATTGGCAGTATTTGACATCGATGGATCAGAGGTCATGATGACGAGGCAATGAGCAGATGAGAGGTCAAATAGGATTACCAAAACCCACGGAGGCAAGTGAAAAATGAGATGAGATATCCCCACCCCGACATGAAAGCAGAGAAGTGCGATGTTCAAGAGTGACATACTACCGACACGACAATAATTATGGTTCCCAAAATTTTCTTTTCCCCCACCATTTCTGGCGAGTACCCCGGTTATTTTTGGATGACAAGCTTGACGGGGATAGAATATGCTTGAAAAGCGTCATTTCGACGGAATCCGATGTCATTAAGTTTTAACGAGTCTGACAAAGGAAGAACTCGACGTCTTTTCATGTTTAGAGAGGTTGAAAAGACAGCAGAAAAGGAAAATCCAGGGGTGTCCTTTTTCGTAAAGTTGTGTCTCTCGGGCCCGAAAAAGTATAAAATAATGCCCGAAAGAACTGCTCGACCATTACGATCAAGGAGTACTTTTCATAAATAGTGATTTTGACCTGAAAGAGTAAAAAAGCAATCAAAACCATGTCGTTTCGTAACCATTAACGAGTTTGAAACGACAAAAACCCGGTAATCTTTTTATGTTTTAACGGTCGACAAAAGAACTTAAAACGACCGCCCCTTAGTAACGTTTAATGAGCCAAGAGGAATAACTCGGCAATCTTTTCCTCTTTAAATGGTCAGAAAAGAGCTGAAAGAAGACCTCCATTTTTATTCTCTTTAGCGAGTCAAAAAGGAAAAAATACTCGGCAATCTTTTCATCTTTAAACGGTCAAAAAAGAGCTGAAAAAAGATCTCCATTTTTATTCTCTTTAACGAGTCAAAAAGGGAAAAATACTCGGCAATCTTTTCAGATTTTATGAGTCAGAAAAGAGCTTAAAGGGGACTCGTCCTAGAGGAACGAGTGGTATAAAGGGTAGCAACTGGTTCCGGCAGTGGTGGAATCGCTCAAAACATGTAATGGTCAAGAGGATGGCTAACAAAACCACTCATCGTAGCAGTTCCTCAGGAAAGGATAAACAACCAAGTGAGAGCATATGATCGGCGAAAGAGATGGTAGCAATGGAATGAAACAACCAAGGCTCATCTAGCAGTATTCAACGGATAAAAATGGCAATCACGAGATGTAAATCGGGTATGGGTTCATTTTTACACAAGCTTGAACCATAGAGAACTTTTCTTGGATTCGGTTTCATGTTTACACAAGCTTGAAACGAAAAACTATGCTTGCTATAAGTTTGCATGCCCCCAGCATAATGACGCAAAATGAGGTACATGCCCCCCAAGCTTCATTGCATTCAACAAAGTGGATGGAATGAAGGTTCACTTTCGAGATCTTGGAAAGACTCGACTTGTATTTTACGAGATCTTAATCAACAGGCTCGATTTGGAAAGGGAGTTGTTTCATTTTTTAATGAGGTTGACACAGTAAAAGAACTATCCTCATAACCCTTGTTTTATTTTTTAATGAGCTTGACACAAGATCAGGAACTATGCACGGCCATATCCAATTTCATTTTTTAAGGAGCTTGACATAGGAAAGTGAACTATGCTCCGAGACTCCTTGTTTCATTTTTTAGGGAGCTTGACATAGGAAAGTGAACTATGCTCCGCCCAATCCTAGTTTCATTTTTTAAGAGCTTGACATAGGAAAGCGAACTATGCTCTGCCCAGACCTAATTTCATTTTTTAGGGAGCTTGACATAGGAAAGTGAACTATGCTCCGACCAGACCTAGTTTCATTTTTTAAGGAGCTTGACATAGGAAAGTGAACCATGCTTCGACCAATCCTAGTTTCATTTTTTAAGGAGCTTGACATAGGAAAGTGAACTATGCTCCGAACTAGACCTAATTTCATTTTTTAGGGAGCTTGACATAGGAAAATGAACTATGCTCCGACCAGACCTAGTTTCATTTTTTAAGGAGCTTGACATAGGAAAGTGAATTATGCTCCGACCAATCCTAGTTTCATTTTTTAAGGAGCTTGACATAGGAAAGTGAACTATGCTCCGAACTAGACCTAATTTCATTTTTTAGGGATCTTGACATAGGAAAATGAACTATGCTCTGACCAAACCTAATTTCATTTTTTAGGGAGCTTGACATAGGAAAATGAACTATGCTCCGACCAGTCCTAGTTTCATTTTTTAAGGAGCTTGACATAGGAAAGTGAACTATGCTCCGACCAGACCTAATTTCATTTTTAAGGAGCTTGACATAGGAAAGTGAACTATGCTCCGTATGAACCTAGTTTCATTTTTTAAGGAGCTTGACATAGGAAAGGGAACTATGCTCTGACCAATCCTAGTTTCATTTTTTAAGGAGCTTGACATAGGAAAGTGAACTATGCTCCATATGAACCTAGTTTCATTTTTTAGAGAGCTTGACATAGGAAAGTGAACTATGCTCCGTCTCGACCTAATTTCATTATAATGAACAGGAAGTTAGGGCTTCCAAGAGTGGCGCTCCCGGTGGGAGGTCAATGTCTCGGAAGTCAGGACCCAATGCCCCCAGGACACTATGCATGATGGCGGCATTGCTGGATATAGGCACGGGAGAGGTAGCCACGTAGTTGATCTGGGGTGAGACAGATGCGACTGGTGGATGAGAACCAAGAGGGAAGGATAATTATGCCAGAGGGGCTTGTGGACGAATGAACGATAATTGATCCATTGTCACTATTCTTCCATTGTGTGGAAAGCAAACCACATGGAAAAGTGAAGAAACAAGCGCTCCCATGGCATACACATAGTCACTACCAAGGAGAAGACTGAAGTATAAATAACCTTAGGTAACCGAGATGTCTATATAGACCGTCTTGCCTCCCAAAGTGATAGGGAACTTTAGAAGGAAACCTAATGGTTGACTCGTTCCTCCATCAAAAGCAGTGAGATTCAGTGCGACAGGTACAAGCGATGGGGAACCCAAAGCCTGCCAAGTAGTAACGGGCATAAGACTAACCGATGCGCCTTCATCTAACACAGTGCCAGGCAACGCCATATGGGAAGCATAGGCAGTGACCCTGAAAGGCACATGGGATGGAAGGGGAGGGGTAGTCAAACAACTCCAATCGAAGGAAATGACCAAACTACTTGGTGGGGGAACCATATGGTTTCCCCCCTGCACGAAAGGAACCAAATTGCAATTCTCCGGAGAGGCTGGGATGGGAAAACCATCATCGAGCTCAGGAGAATCCGAGGAGACGAGAAGAACATGGGAATGTTTCCCTTCCGAAACAGAGTGGTCGACAGGAGGTGGACTCCAGTCGACACTCTTCCCGACCAATGGTTGGTCTGGAACGGACTGGGCACAGCCAGGTTTGGGGAGAGGGGCATGGACAAGAGGAGAATGTGAACCAATCTCATTGTCGGGAGGCGAATGATCTGCAACTACAGAAAGACGTTGATATCCAACGGGGAGTTGGGGCGAGGGAGCTGGGAGACTTTCCAAAACAGTGGAGGCTTTATCCATGAGTGGACAAAGGTGAAGGGGATGATTG
>APFE031068136.1:0-11149 GCA_000404065.3 Pinus taeda | reverse complement strand
TCAAAAGTGACTGCTCTGGAGATTCTAAGCAAAGGGTTTACCAAGCAATCCGTAAAACTGCTTATACACCTTGGCAATCGTATGAGAACCAAGGACTTTTCATACTACAGTCAATCTTCCCGAATGCTGTGTTCGGTGCGTCACGATTCACAAGGTGGTAGACTCGGCTTCCTATGGATAAAGGATGCAAACCTAGTGGAGTATCCCCATATATACGCGACGGTA
Organism: Pinus taeda; assembly: GCA_000404065.3. Lineage (NCBI taxonomy): Eukaryota > Viridiplantae > Streptophyta > Pinopsida > Pinales > Pinaceae > Pinus > Pinus taeda. The sequence goes on along the minus strand of APFE031068136.1, from coordinate 10,924 downwards.
CGTGGGAGCCCAAATCCGTGCTCGACCACAATTGAATCACACCAGGAGGAATCACCCAACCTTAATGCGAAAACAAGAGTGACTAGGTTTAACGATGTCGGAGCACGTCTCTAGCCTAGACCTCTAGATATTTGCGTTAAGTTCCAATGCATTTTTAGATAAATTTGGTTTATTTTACGGTTTATCTTGAATTAAGTTTTGATTTCAGGTCCTACCGTATGATCTCTCAGAAATACTTAGATGCAAACTACATGCCAAAGAACATCATTTCGTTCGATGAATTCTAACTATGAGAAGGTTAGGAATTTCCAATAAAAAAAATGAACTCAAGCAATCAAAAAACCTAATGAAACTAATGGTAAGGAAACAAAACTTTTCTTTTGAAAACACAAATCAACGAAATGTTCTTTTCCTTTTAACTATTAAATGAAAAAGATACTAGTTTGATTTTCTTTTCAACGGCAAAAAGCACTTAAAATGACTTTGAGAGATAGCTGCACCAAGCAAAAGGAATAAAATCACTCGATGAAAACACAAGAAAGTTCCCAAGACACTAAAAACCAGTTTTTCGAATCAAAGGAAAAACTAAGGTTTATGAGCTATGTGATCTAAGCTCAACAAGACAAAAAGGCATTCAAAGGAGGAAGGCAATCGCTTGGAACACAACCAAAACACTTTCAACAATCACCGAGCAAATGTGGAGAGCAAATCTAAAGTTGGATGGTGAAACAAGAAAACAATATCCCGCGGAAGGCTTGACACACACACGGCCACTAGATGCCCTAGGGCCAGAGTGCGAAATCAATAGAGAAAAGCAAACACCCGGAGGATAAAGGTAATCTATGCACAACTTACTTGAAAAGTGTGCAAATGTAATCTATGCACAAATGAGAATTCTAATTATGCACGTGTGATATATGCAAGAGAATTCTCAAACACAAGATGATTCTAATGTAATCTAAGAACCAGTCAAGTGCAAATCAAGAGAATTGGGTGATATTTCCAAAGATCAAAAAATAAAAACACTCAAAGGTGATTAACACTCATACACAATTTAGCAAAAAGATGCAAAATTGTGAAGAGACTGAGACAAACCTTCAAGTAATGATCAAAGAAAATCAAATTAAGAATTTCTCAAAAGAAAGACTCAAAACCAGTCAAACAAAGATTCAACAAACTCCAGCAGCTGCAAAAGATATAGAAAAACAAAAATTCGAGTTTAAGGAGCTTTCAACTAACAAACTGGCAAAATTCACAGATCTGGCGCAACTGTGAATCTGCAACTTGCGCTATTTAGGAATTGGCGCGAGTTCCTGTTTTGCAAAATGCGCCAACTGGCGCGACTGTCAAAGGAAAAAACGCGCCAACCGCGTTTGCTGACCCAAAAAATAAACGAGACAAACCAGTGTCGGGCCAATAGTGCTGAGAAGGATCAAACAACAAATAAAAATTTTAAAACTGACCCAGAAAGCTCATTAACTCAGGGAAGCAAGAGAAAACTAACATGCAAGATAGACTCCAAATAGCTTCTCCCCAGTAGAGTCGCCAAATTGTTAAATAGGTAAATCCCCTCTGCGGACAGAGGCGATCCCACTAGCCCAAAATGGGTCTAGCAACAATCAATTCACGCTGCTATGCAAGTTCCTAGTTGTATACTAAAAGGTGGATTACGAAGACCAACCTGGAATCCAACGCAAATGTCGAAGTAGAGTTGATCCTCCGGCTCCCTTGCTTCAGCAGGTCACAATCCTAGCGATCCTCGCGAATAGACACCTGCACATGCAAAGACTGAGACAACTACAAGCATAAAATCCACCAAAGTACAACTATATTTCAGTCAGAAAGGAAATAAATCAAACATCATAATAGGCAATGAGATTGGAACCATAATAACAGTCGTTTATTAATGAATAATAGGCAGAGAAAGATACAACCAAGGTTGTGACGTTGAACCTATTCTCTGGCTGGGCGATCAGCTATGTATGCCTTACAATAGACCTTCTCTCTCTCAGGATTCCGGTAGCATAACCTCCCTATGCTTCAAGACTCTTACTATCACTCCAGACAAGCATAATCACAACTAGCATTACTCCAGAACTCCTTTGTCTATTGCATGAGGACAGACTTTTATAAATGGAGAAGGGAGGAAGATTCAATGCACCAGGACGCCCATTGTGGATCGACATTATCTACGAAAAGCTACTGAGGATAGATGTCAAGGATAGATGATGACTCTCGACCTCTATCAGATGGATTTTTTCCCTCAAAATACTTCATGATCTGAAAGGAAAAAACATATGGGTGCGCGTTTGCCAAAAATCATTACCAAACTTAGTTGGCGCGAGTGTGTTCTAGGATAGAGCGCCAATGGGCGCGCCCCTTTTTGAGGATCTCAGTAATTGGCGCGGATAAGACACTGTGTACCTGCGCCAATGGAAAAAGGGAACTTTTCAGGGATAATTTGCAGAAGGTGTCTTTAGGGAACATGAAGTACATACTTAGGGGAACATAATGCAAGTGTTTTTAGGCTATGTCACTGCTCACAGGTCCCAGAATGTATCCTCCAATGTACGAAAACAGGGATAACAGGGACGGTGACCAATGGTGGAAAATTACTGTGTAACGTATGTGGTCAATCTCATCTCCCTTCCTGTTCACGTTGTGTGCTTTCCGAACTTCCGGACTATGCATGGCTCTCCTGGTCCAACACATCTAGTGATGAGTTCTTGAAGTCCCTTCACTGCTTTGCTATCACGCAGCAACTTCATGCATGTCTCCAAAAATGTAGTGAGCATTGACAGGTCCATTTTCAGGTCCAGTTTGTCTTTACTTCCTAAATTACAGGCATCCGTGAAGCTCTTCTTAGCCTCCATGAATGTCTCAACACACTCTAAATCAAATTTTGGTTCCTTTGTTGGAGCCTTGAGGACCCATGCACTCTCTTTAGGTTGCTTTCCTTTGTCATCTCCTATCGTGATACCACTTTGGAGCATGATATTCACATTCGGGTCTTCCTCACGTGGTTCAGACCTCATGATTTGTAGGTTCTAAGTCAAGGGAGGTTGGAGTGCTCCTTTATTGTGCAACCACGCTATCAGCGTGGGATAGTCCTCTGTCTCATGATAAAAATGAGTATAATATAAGCATGCTGGTCTCATTGGATTTGTATAATCGGGGGGCATAATGCCCTGGCCATCCACAACTGTAATAGATCAGCTATCCGTGACCTCTTCCTAGTCCCATTCCACCTTGACCTAGTTGTGCCCCTAAAATCGAGTGTGCGCCATCCCTGAATTTTGATTGAGGGACCGTGTTTCGGTCTAAACTCTATAGGTAGGAGTTTGATCCATCATCAGTTCATAACTCCTACAGGTGCGCTTATCATGGCCTACTGACCTACAAAAATTACAAAACAATTGTTGGGAACTTTGTGTATACTTCTGTAATAGATGGCAGTTATATGTAGCATGCTTCCCTCCTATCTGACAAATCACACAAAATAATGCAGGTGCCATGCTCGATCCTGCTTATGCCTCTGGTCTCAATGGCGATGGTCCTCCTATCGCCAGGTAGTTCACAAATACTGGACAATGGTCCTTGTCATGTCCCTGGCCTTTGCAATTTACGCACCATATCTCCTCACGTGCTTATGGGTGAGCCATCCTATCTTATTTCAAACTCTGCATCTCAAGGCATAAGTTTTTCAACTGTGCATGGATCTATTGGACTCCTAGATTAGGATCTTCAAGGTCTCATGCAGTGTCATTACGATCTCCAAGGCCTCAGCCTAAGTGGATAGATTCTGTCATGATAGCACGTTCCTTAGGTGCAGCGTTAGCAATGCTACAAACAATGCATAGTGTTTCCCATCCGTCAAGGTCACGTTGGCTTCTTGAATCATACACTTCAGTCTCTGATCTAGCTCCTAGGGGGTCTCGCCTCGAAGCATCATGATTTCTTGAAATCTAATAATTGACTGTGTCTCTAATTTTGGCCTAATAAATTCCCTGTTTAGAGAAACTTGGATATCTGCGATCCCTGCGTTTAAATTTTCATTGGAGTGCTTAAAGTACCATATCAGTGCACGATCCTGCAAAGCACTGACTAGTGTTTCTTTCTTTATATTGTCGTTCGTGACTCCCTATGCTTCCCATACAACCTTTACCATGAACCAAAACTGGTTCGGATCTTCATTCCCCACTCCTTTGAATACTGGAAACTTTATCGCGCTCGCCATATTGAACTGTGGTGGTGGCAGTGGTGGTGTGGGGAAAAACTGGTAGTGGTGTAGGTGGGGGTGGTATGCACAGAATTCATTGCTTTATCAGACTTATCAAACTTCTTGGTGAAACTTTCACAAGATCTTCCTTGCTTTCCCGTGGAGGTGAAATCAAGGGGATGGACTCTAGTTCTATGCTACCTTCATTTCTGTAGACCCTCCCACTCCACGTAGCCCCAAACATCAATTTATTTGCATAAGCCACTTTTCACATAGTGGCATTTAATCCAAGTGTTCAAAGATTTAACGTACTTACCTCGCGCTCCTTTGAGGAAGCATCATTATGAACTCGGTGATAAACCCTCCTATAACTCAATCAAGCCAATGGTCCATAGTGTGCATGATCTTATCTTCCGATGCTTCCAGTTTGCGCACCAACTCTCGAATCCACACAATGGGTTTGTCGAGCCTACACCTCCCTTGATTGTTTGCTAGCTTCACGATCCACTCATACAACTCAAAGGGGAAGGATGCAAAGAAAATTTCATGGATTTTCGTATATAAGTAGCAATCTAACCACTCTTCCTTTGATAACCATGGATTCCTGTTTTCCTATGCCGCGAACTCGTGAATCTTCTTATCCAACCACTCTTCAATTTGTTTCTTTTTCAGATTCCAGTGGCATGACATCAGAAATTTCTTATGTAGATCCTAGTCCCAGCAACAAAACCATATGTTGGCTTATTGGAGCCTGACCTAGGTTCAGAGTTGAGTTAGCCAAACAAATTGTGGTACTACTGGCCCTTTTGGAAACAGTCTGCAGAGCGCGAACTGAGTTCTCACCCAAAGTAGTATGGGAGGGTGCTAGAACCAGGTTTCTGCACCATAGAGATGTCTGATGAGTTCAAGCGGTCCGTGGTTTGACTCTATGTGCAAGTCGCTTCGCACACTTTCTCGTACCTCATAGCCTGATATACTACCTTCACGCAGCCCTACTCGGGGGCTGAACGCTGCGCATTTGCATTATTACCCAAGTCCTTATTGGTATTCTAAGGTTAGTTGATTTTTTTAGCCTACTTGTGTGCTTTAAGTTATACTTAACAACATAAACCATTCATACAAGTGTGCATGGTAAATAAACAATATATTTGAAAATTATATCAAACATGCATTAACCCAAGAATGGATACACAAAATGATAACAAAATTATCTTTATTAATTCATTTTATGGTTGCAGATTCGACTCCTCCCTACACACTCAGCTGCAGGGGTCCATGCACTCAACTGCAGACTACTAGGCCTCTACACACTCAGCTATAGAGCCTTCTCCTACTCTACGAGCCAAAGACACACTTCACTTCATTACTTAGACTCTTCCTTCTCTCTCTCTACTTCTTCTTCTCTTACACTTAGAGCTTCACTCTATTTATACAATCCCATTGTCTGCAGACCATGGGTAGGTCTATCCAGCCAACATTACATTACAAAACTAGGGCGGACAACCCTGTGACTCTATCATACTTTTTATGCTCCGTTCTTGCAATTTGTGGAGCTTTACAAAAATATTGGATCAAAACCTGGGCTTTGAGCCCCAAAACATGCCTTGCGGGGGTGGGGTTTCCATGCCCAACCAAAAACTAACATAATTCTAAGAAAATGGTTTAACTATAATATTGAATTAGATATAGAAGTGTTTAGTTGTTGATGATGATGATAAAATGATGATGATGATCAATGTTCATTAAGCCAATAATTAGTTTATCAAACTTTAAAGAACTAAATATCTTTTACGTTCATTTATAATATTATTTATATTTATATGCTAAAAAAGCAATAAGATTAATGTCCCATGATGAAAGGTTTTTACATTACACACTGTTTTAAAATTTTAGTTGTATATAAACCCCACTTCAATTATTATATTGTAACATTAATTATAAAGTAGATATATTATCATCACTTCCCATCTTTTATTATTTAAATTCATACTAATTATTTTAAGAAAAAAATAATATATATAAAACACCCCTTGGTGAAAAGTAAAACATTTAATCTACTTTTATCGCAAATATATGGTAAATCATGGGCTACACAGAAATCCTAAGTGAGAAACTTCAATATTTAAGTTATTTTCATTTTATATAAAAATAAAAGTATGAAAAATGTTGGAATTCACGAGAAAATACCCTAAATGAAAATTTTCAGTTTCTAGACAGTTCATTCAGTTACTTCCTCCTTCCCTATAGATAAAACATATCAATAAGGACTAGAAGTCGAAGAGAAAAATGAGAGAGAGAGAGAGACCAAAGGCATCTAAAAGGAGGATGAAAGAAAAACTAAGAACCTTCGATAGGACATTGTCAAGGTAATTAGGACACTGCTAGGAGGGTTTTTTTGAGATGGATGAGAGCTAGTGGAAGCCTTAAAGTTTGTAAGTTATCAGTTGGACTCGGTAGTCTCGAGGGCTATGAACAAAGTGTTTATTACTAATTTTATGGGAATTGAAAAGGCTCGGAGGGAGAGTTGGACATAGTTTCCAACCTCATTGGTTGGGAGGAGGAATCTTCTTCCCAGTTGAATTCCCTGGCTGTCCAAATGGAATCAGATAAATACATTACTGATTTTGGAATCTATATTTATTTTGTATATAATTAAAGTTTAATGAAATTTTAATGGTTATATGTTGACATGATCTTTTTAGAAATAAATATATTATGGTGATAGTCTTAGATTTTAGATTTATGGGATTGGTAGGTTGTTGTAATAAATTTTTCATATACATCCTATCCATAGTGACTTGAAGATCGAGGTTTCGAACCTGCAACTAAGGTTCATCATGGTGCTAGTCAAATTATAGTTGCATTTAGTGGAAAATGATGAAATTTATGATATATTTGTAAATAAATAAAGATAGTTCTAAGAAAAGAATTGAAAGGGGTAATCACTGAATTAGAATGAGAGAAAGTGTTAAGCTGTTATAAATAAACCCTTCCAGAATGTGACTAAGTATGTAGTCAATAAATAAGAAATTGGTGTGGTAGGTAATGGTCAAAGATGAACAAACCAATGTAGGAAAACAACTAAGTGATTGAGTTGGTCATTGACACGCAATTAATTAGACTTGTTAAAGACAAAAGTAACTCATTTTACCAACAAATGAATCAAAATACATAATAATTAGTACATTCAACCACATGTGTATGAAAAGAGAACTGGAAATAAACACTTAAGAATTGGATTAGATATTAGGCTAGGTCATTCTAACAACCCCATAAACAGTCCCAGGTTTGAGACGTTTATTATGAAAAATGGAATTGTTTTCTAGAAACTAACAAATACAAGTTCATACCTATGATTAGAAGGAGAAAAAAGAAAATAGTATAATTCTTTTATGGAACTAGGTGCTTCATTGAATTAACATGATTAATAATAATTTGATGAAGGAAGCTAAGAAGGAATTTCGGAAGGTACTAAATATTAGGCAGAAAGTCTTTTTCTAGATAAAAAATAGAATAAAAACAAAGTTCCTTTCACCATAAATGAATCGAAAAATTTAACAATACATGAGAACTTGCCAATAATTCTGGGTATTGAATGCCCTTAGTACCAAAATTTACACAAAAGTATTCAAGTTTAGATTACAAATAATATCGTATAACTATCAGGAATATTTTAGTAGACTTAGTCTCGTCTTGAGGAGGGCTAGGCTTTATAGCCATATTGAATCAAGTAAGAAAAACAAGTATTTAGTGCAACCAATGATCCAAATTGGATCGATCAAAGATTGGAAAAGAACCACGACTGTATCAGGTTAGGACAAATCTCTAAAAATTCCAAAAAGGCGATCAAAAACACCCTGAACTAGTGGTAATGGTAGCCAATGTGCAACGATGAGGACCACGGTCAAAGCGCGTTGACCAAGGCCCATGGAGACTATGCAGGAGGTCAAAGTATCCCTTGGGAGCCCCGGATTGGGAAAAGGAGGTGATTTTTGATGTGCATCGCTGGAAGAACAGGGCTAAAATGGGGGAAGCTCGAGCACTTGGACACATGGCGAACTGGAGAACCGCGGGTGAAAAGGAAAAAAGCACTGAAAGGACAAAGGCGAGACCCACACTTTGGAAATAGACGGTATTGATCGGAGCTCCCTCAAATGGTAAACGGTTTTGGAGAAGGTGGAGCGATCCCACTCAATGATTGACACATGGTAGTGGAGGTGAGAGAAAACTATCGTTGATCACGTGTTATTGGTCGAGCAGGTCAACAATGCGGAATGTGCATATGATGTTGGATCTAGGGAATCCAGATCAAATGGCTAAGATTGCGCTCGATGGAGGAAGTAGAATCGACGAAGGATTAAGCTGTATTTGTAAAGATTTGAGGTTCATTTGACCACCGCAGTGGAGGAAGAATGCATCCACGACGTGACTAAAGAAACGAACCGATGAGCAGGCTGGCACTGTTCAGATGGGGACACGTGGCCACTCCTTGAGCATTCATGTTGACGTCGAATAGGGAACTCCAAGCACAACTACAGAAGGTGAATCGACAAAGGCTGAAGAGGAATCGAATGGGCATGGGTTCGAATAGCTAAAATCCATGAACAAAGACAATCGAGTCAAGTGGAAGTAGACACAGAGAAAGTCGAGAGTCGACAAAGGTGGACAGTTGAACACTGAGAGCAGAAACCAAAGAAGAGGTAGTTAAGCGAAAGCAGAGATATACAGAGGGTCGAGCTGACCAGTGGCAACATCGAGCACCAAAGATTGAGAGATTCAAGCCATCCCATAGAGGAATCTATTTGGATCGAGCATCACATTTGGCTCCTTCCACTGTAGACCAGAAGGTCACAAAGCTAATAGGAAGAAGAAGAGTCTGTGTACTCTAGTGGCTTGGGTAATCCAAGAAACCAACCTATCAAGCAAACATGCTTAAGGAGAACTCACATTGAGTCCTTGCATTGTAATTGTTTGCTCAAAGACCCAATAAAATAAGGCCACCACTGAAAGCTTGACCGGAGATGTAGCCCTGGAGAATAGGGTGAACTCCTTATTAAAATTTCTTGTGTCTTTGTGGTTGCTTACTATATTTCTCTGTTGTCTTTCCATTTATGTGTATTGGAAATCTGATCGATCTGTTGCTTAAATAACACAGAACACACACCGACACATGAGTCTATAATACCTTTTGTTTAATAAACCTTAAACTGGTGTCACTCGTAGGGTGATTATCAAATCAAGTGGTATCAGAGTTGTAGGCTATAAGTTTAGAAAAGCTTGTGTTGGTTTAGCTGTGAATGCTCACTAGATAAAATCTCAAATTAGGAGAAGGAGAGTTGGTGGAAACTAATCCTAAAATTGGGAGAGTCTATCCTCGGAAGACAATGTTAGAGGAAGGTTCTATGGGGCCAGACCCTCAATTCATAGAAACTTTCCTAGCTATAAAGTCTATGGTAGAAGAAATGTATAGGGACTTTAGAAAGCATAAGGATGAAGATTCATCAGGTTCTAAATAAGATAAAGAAAAAGATGAGTCTCATTCCCATGACCACTCAAAAGGAAAGGGGAAAGAGGAAAGCTTCCTCACACCTTCTAATAGCCCTGTGCATAATAAGAAAGCATCTTTGATCAAGCTAGATGTTAAATTTAACTTGCGTATATATGATGGAGATCTAAATGCTGAAAAGTTGGATAATTGCATTAAACAAATTGATGTATATTGCAGGGTACAAAACATAGACTCGGACAAGAGTAAGATTCAGCTGGCAAGCCTATGCCTAGGAGGCACTGCCTTAGTTTGGTGGGAAGGCAGAACCCAAGATGATATGAAGAAGCATGGTAAGACCATTTCTATCTGGAGTGAATTTGTTGCTGCAATCAAAAAATAGTTCTATCCATTGGCCTACATGCAACAAGCCATGATGAGTTGGCAAACTCTTCGGCAGTTGAAAGGGAAAATTGTGCATGGGTATACTCAAGAGTTCAGAAAGAGAGTATTGGCGTTGGATATCTCATTAGACTCACAAAAAACTCTTTTGAAGTACATTGGTGGTCTACATAGCTACATGAGGCATACCATCCTCATGTTTAATCCCACTAGTATAAATGAGGTATCTGTACAAGCTACTCATCTAGAAGCTAGAGGAAAGAATGGGAATCCAGAAGTTGGGGGACCATCCCAACCCATTGTAAGCAAGAGCAAGGAGAAAAGAAAGCAGAAGTGGAAAAAGGAAGGCTAACACTGCACAAAAAAGAAAAGCTTCATGCACTCACCGTAGAAAGGATGGGCATGATGATGAGCACTGTTGGATTCTACATCCAAAGCTAAGACCTAAGAAGTCCGAGGGCAAGAAGAAGAAGACTGCTGCAGCTATTCAGAAAGATTTGGGGTCAGACTCGGGAGATGAAATAATGATTGCAACCACAGGTATAAAAGGTAAGAATTCTGAAGCATCTACTAGTAATTCTTCTCAATTTATTATTGATGAAGAACATGAGAGAAAAAAGGCATGAGCTTTTCCATATTCGAGTTGTTTCCAAAAATAAAAAGATTAATACTTTGTTTGATAGTGGCTCACAAGTAAATCTATTTTCTGAAGAAATTGTAAAGAAATTGGGATTAGCAACTACACCTCATAAGAAACCATACCCATTAGGATGGTTGAATGATAAAGCACAACTACAAGTGACTAGATTGTTAGGCCC
>APFE031068122.1:0-18627 GCA_000404065.3 Pinus taeda | reverse complement strand
GGTGTTGGGGTGGGATTATGGCATGAATTTAATGGAGGGGCCTGACAAAGGTTTAAGGGCAGCGAGTTAGATTAAATGATGGATTGTGGCAGGTTAAGGGTGTCGGGAGTAATTTCATTGGCGGAGGTCGATTATTAATTAACCACATATTAGTTAATTAATTCGTTTATTGGTTTAGGGTCTATTATAAAGTTTATATTTCAAACTTCTTTGGGGTGGGGTATTAATATAAGGGTTTTGTTTTATAACTATATGGGAAGGGTTTATTGCTTTTTTTGGGATTTAATACAAATAAAGTTAGAAATTAATTATGTAAATGAAAGCGTTAAGTGTAATGTTTTTCATTTTTTTTTTTATTGTCATAACACATTATACTTAAGCTTGAAGTGTTTTGGGGTTTTTTAAGGAAAGGGGTCTTTTCATGGGGGGATGATCACTTTTCCTAGGATAGCAAGGTTTTATCCTAAGAAAAAGGGGTTTATTAGGGGAAAGTGACTTTTCCTTAGGAAAATGGTGTCTTTTCTTAGGAAAAGGGATTTGTTTGGGACTGTGAGTGAATTGAAGGGGGTGAATGTTCATGAGGGGACTTTTAGTACTTAAGACCTATAAGTCATTGGGCTGAGGGTCCGGTCCCTTCAGAAGTCAGAGAAATGCTTTGAGCCCCTTTTACTTAAGATTTTTGGTACTTAATACTTTTTATTGGGAATTAGTTAAGTGAAAAGTGTAATGAGTGAGGGAAGTTAATCAATTTGACTTTGTGAAGTTGATACATGCCCAATTTTCATCCATACTTATAACTTTGATGATGAAGGTGATTAATATCCTTTTATCTAACAATCATCACAATTCTGCAACCTTACTTCTACTTACCCACCTACTCATCCTACCATTTTTACTTCTCTTTATTTGGGTGCACTTAAGCTGGCAAACCCTTATCATGCCATTTTCTTTTCTTTTACAATAGTAATCTATTTAAGTCTAACCTTATTACATCCAAGGGCCCAGATTAAATAGTTGAGCTCCTTTTATTCACTCTACCTAATCTAATTATCTGCCAAGATTACACTATTTGGTCATATTTTATTCTCTATCTATAAGAATAAAATTGAAAGGTTGAAACAGTCAAGTTTAAACATTTTGACTATCATGGATTGTGGCAAAGGTAACAAGCTACACACAATCATTTGTTCTGCATCAAAAGTCACGACTAGGAGTGGCATTTTGACTTGCACACTTTCATGGTATTTTCTTTTCTTTGGGTTCATTTTTTTCATCTTTTTTGACCTTTTTTATTCTTTTTTTCCTTTGATTTTTCTTTTAGGACATACCCTCTTTATATTTTTTTTTAATTTGTTGAATATGGAAAACATTTGTAAAAAGGAAAAGGTATGTACATATTACAGGTTTAATCTCAGCCATTCAAAAATTATGACTCCTATTGGTATAGGAACCTAACATCATGAAAGAGAAATTACAGAAGCTATTGGATGTAAAATTTATTTATCCTATCTCAGATAGTAAATGGGTCTCCTCCTTTATGGTCATCCCCAAGAAAAACGAGAAGTGGTGTATTTGTGTAGACAATCGAGTGCTAAATAAGGCAACATAGAAAGACAACTTTCCCCTCCCATTCATTGATCAGATCCTCGATACGTTGGCAGGGAAGTAGTTCTTCTCCTTTCTAGACGGCTTCAGTGGGTACAATCAAATTCAAATTTCCCCTGAAGACCAAGACAAAATGACCTTCACTTGTCCCTAGGGAAGATTTGCATACAGGGTATTACCATTTGTCTTGTGCAACGCCCCAGTGATGTTTCAAAGAGCTATACTAAGCATCTTTGCTAATATAATAAACGAAGGACTAGAGGTATATATGGATGACTTTACTCCATATGGGGATGATTTTGATCAAGCATTACGAACACTAGAAAAGGTCTTAGAACGATGCATTGCTACCAGGTTATGTTTAAGCAATGTCAAGTGTCACATGATAATGACCGAGGGCGTGATCCTAGGACATTACATCTCTATAGTAGGAATACAGGTAGACCCAACAAAAATACAGGCAATTCTTTTACTACCTACCCCTTGCACCCAAACAGAGGTATGTAGTTTCCTAGGATATGCAGGTTATAATCACAGATGTATCAAGATTTTTTCACAGATTGTGGCACCATTATACTCTCTAACTGGAAACGTTGATTTCAGTTGGCCTGACAAGTATGACATAGCTTTTGCAGGATTAAAGAAACTAGTCTCAGCAACACTAGTATTACATGGACCAAACCAGGATATGCCTTTCCATATTTCCACGGACGCATCAGATGTAGCCATAGGTGCTGTCCTTAGCCAAGAGGAGGATAAGAAACCTTATGATATATATTACATTAGCAAAAATCTCACCCCTGCAGAACTCAATTACATAGTGACAGAAAAAGAATTCTTAGCAGTTATTTATCCAATAAACAAATATAGACACCATATAACTGGCTACCAAGTCTTTGTGTACACTGATCACTCTGCCATTAGATATCTAGCTAATAAACCAATCATAAATGGTCGAGTAACATGATGGTTATTGGTTTTGCAGGAGTTCGACATTACCATTAAAGATCATCCAGGAAGGGAGAATCCTATTGTTGATTTCCTATCTCGAATTTCGAAGGTTAATGATCCACTGGTGGTAGATGACCAATTCCTAGATAAGCACCTGTTTGTTGTGTCGGTTAAGATGCCATGGTACACAGATGTGACAAATTGTCTGGCAGTAGGGAAGCTGCCTAAAATTTTAACAACAAGGGAAATAAAATAGATTGTTCAACGCAGCGCCTGGTTCTCTTGGATAGGTGGACATATTTTTCATATATGGGCCAACATGTGTATATGCAGATGTATCCGTAAGGATGAGATCCATGACATCCTGAAGGCTTGCCATGAAGAACCTTGTGGAGGACATTTTGCAGACCGAAGGACGGGACATAAGGCATTACAAATGGGCTATTATTGGTCCACTATATTTAATGATGCTAAAAAATATGCCCAGGCCTACAAAAGTTGCCAAAGGATGGGCCTGCTTGGTCAATCTGATGAAATGCCTCTGCAGCCACAATTTGTCATAGAACCCTTTAAGCGTTGGGCATTAAGCTTTGTAGGTCCATTCCATCAGCCTTCCAATCAAAAGGCCTACATACTGGTAGCCACGGATTATGTGACAAAATGGGTGGAAACAGTAGATTTATCAAGAGCCATAGAGGAAGCAGTGATTAGATTCTTTTTTGGGCTATTTGTGTAGTATGGATTACTCCGAGAAGTGATCACAGATGGGGTGACAATTCATAGGTAACAAGATTATTGCCACCCTTCGAAACCATCATATCATGCACGGGATCACTTCTCTATATCACCCACAAGTGAACAGGCAGGTAGAAAGCACCAACAAGGTTATAGAAGCAATTCTGACCAAGACAGTCTCAATGCACCAACAAGATTAGACTACCAGACTGCCAGAGGCCTTGTAGGCCTATCGTATGACTTGGGGGAATACTAGTGGATACTCTCCCTACCAGCTTGTGTTCAGTAAAAAACCAATTTTTCCAGTCGAATTCGAAATAAAAAATCTAAGGACGGTCCAAGAAGTGGGTATGGATTTAATAGAAGCTCAAACCAAGCATCTTCAACATATTAATGAACTAGATGAAGCTCAATTGCTTGCTTTGCAACAAACTACAATAATACAGTAGCAAAGGGAAAAATGGCATGACAACCTTATCAAGAAGAAAATGTTTCAAAAAGGGGATTGGGCAATTCTATATGATTCCAGGTTCCAGGACTTCACAAGCAAGTTGCAAACAAGATGGCTTGGCCCTTATGAGATTCAAGAATTACATAACAATGGTACTCTTACCTTGACTACCATAGACAAATCCGGCCATTCCTTTAAGGTAAACGGGCATCGAGTGCGCCCCTATCATCAACCGCTTACCAAAGCATATTTTTGCAAGCAAGTACATGAGGACCCCTCCATGCAAATTCTAGCTGCAGGGAAAGATAACCCAACAACTTTTTCTTTAAAAAATTGAAATTTCTTGAAAATTTGTAAATAATGTACATACCTTTGTCAGCATTACCATGTAAATATGGATTCTTGTTGTTTTGTTTTTGTTGTGCAAACGATTGAACGCCTGTCGTTCAATTGATTAAACAACATATCTATTTTTCTTCTGTAACTCGCTATTCAAACAATTGAACATTTGTTGTTTAATTGATTGAACGACACAAATTTTCTGTCTTATTTTATTGTTTGAAAAACTGAACGTTTGTCGTTCAATTGATTGAACAACACATTTTTTATTTTTCGTTTTCGCTATTCAAACAAGCGAACGTTTGTCGTTCAAGGGATTGAACAACAAATTTTTTGTTGTTTTCATTGTTCACACAATTAAACGTTTGTTGTTCAATTGATTGAACAACACATTTTTTCTCTTTCTTTTTTCATTGTTCAAACAAGTGAATGTTTGCCATTCAATTGATTGAATAACACATTTTTTTGTTGTTGTCACTGTTCACACAATTGAATTTTTGTCGTTCAATTGATTGAACAACACATTTTTTCTTTTTGATTTTTCGCTATTCAAACAAGCGAACTTTTTCCGTTCAATTGATTGAACAACACATTTTTTGTTGTTTTCATTGTTAACACAATTGAACATTTTCTGTTCATTTGTTTGAACAACACATTTTTTATTTTCATTTTCGCTGTTCAAACAAGTGAACATTTGCCGTTCAATTGATTGAACAACACATTTTTTGTTGTTTTTGTTGTTCACACAATTGAATGTTTGATGTTCAATTGATTGAACAACACATTTTTCCTTTCATGTTTCATTGTTCAAACAATTGAATGACTGTAGTTCAATTGATTGAACGAACACGCTTTCTTTTGCGTTCTCACAACTTCCGTTCAGTTGATTGAACGACACATTTTCCGTTCATTGGTTTTCGTTGTTCAAGTTATTGGACAATTGTTGTTCACTTGATTGAACATCACTATTTTCTTATTTGTTTATGCTATTCAAAACATTGAATGACTACCATTCAATTGATTGTACAACATATTTTTTTCTCAATTGCTTTCACTATTCAGAATATTGAACACTTGCCATTCAATTGATTGAACAACACATTTTTCCTTATTTGTTCAAACCATTGAACGACTACGGTTCAATTGATTGAATAACACATTTCATTTTTATTTTGACTTAGTTGTTTAAACAACTGGATGACTGCCATTCAATTGATTGAACAACAATTTCATTCCTGATTGATTTTGCTATGCAAATGATTGAACAATTTCCATTCAATCAATTGAACAACACCTTGTTTTTTTATTTTTATTGATTTTTTATTTTTCCGATTGAACCACACCTTTTACAAGCTAAATTTTGAATTTTTCTCATTTTTCTCTTGATCATTATACCATGATCTTCTTCTTTTGTATTACAGATAAGCACCATGTGTATTTGTGCCTCTTCTAAAGATAAATGGTAATAACAATGTCATTATAACTTCTAAAACCCTTTTGTTGGTTATCTTTATTCATCAAGCTAATATGGTGTATATTTATAATGGCTGTCTGAACATATTTTCTTTTGGACACATAATGAAATGATTCATTACCTTTAATCCATGTTGGCTTATGTTTATACTTCCAAATGGATAAAACTCATCGATATAATGTTAAGGGATAAGAGTATAATACTTCCATTGGCATCTTCTTACATATTACATGATCCCTAACTCTTAAGGAGCAAATGAGCCTCCCTTTTTTACAAGAAAAATTGCAAAAGCAACATAAAATAGAAAAATGCTTAAAACATTTTCCAAAGAGGATAGGGGGTCTCATCATGAGCCAGCCTACCATGATCATAAGAATGTAACAGATGACATTCCAATTTGGCTACCAAACCAAGGTAATGATGTTCTTGATAATTAATTTGTCAAAAGAATAGGGGGTCTCATCACGAGCCAACCTGATCATCTCTGTTTCACCCTGGTGAGTGGCACTATGGTTATCTGGTCACCATGCCAGCATAGTGGTCTCTTTGTGACAAAAGAAAGAAAAAATTTAAACTGTAAAAAGGACTATGGCTCATTTGGAAGGGTTAAAAAGCAACCCTACCGAAGTTATGAATGCTTGCTAGCAGTAGTGGCTCTGCAACGATATTGAAATAATATCTTATATTACCATATAACATCTACCTCTTATCACTTATGACTCTATTTCTAAATGAAGATTTCTATTTGGTAGCACTTTTACAAGTTGCATAGCATGATAATTTTTATTTTTATTTATCATATTCTATATATCTGTGCATCAAATGATAGTCATTTAACATAAACTTCTGATTATGCTGATGTGATTAATTCCGATCATGGTAAAATATTTGACATAATGACTTGATATTGCTGTTTTTATTTCTTGTTGTGGCCAATTCACTTTTGACGATGCATGTTGCTTAAATGTTTTATTGATTTGCGTGTTGTGTCTTTGAGATTGGTTGTCGACATTTATTTTGCATTAGTTTATTTGCCTGTTTTCCACGTGATGAAAGTATGTGGACACCCTTTTCTCATCAGAGGGGGGGGATGGCTTGCAGTGGATGAAACATATTCCAGTTATGGATAAATGTGTGAAAATCATTCGGATTTTCTCCAGAGTATGAATTGCATGATGTGCAGGAATATGTAATAATTAGCAGAAAATTTTGATTGGTTGAAGAATGGAAACCATTATGGTAGGCATGCAAACATACGATTTTGTGTTAAGTATGGCTAAGAGGATGGACAACTAAACTAAAAACAATAATACTTATCCAACTAGCATCATTTCCTTTATAATTATTGTGATATACATTTCTATTGTGTTGCATTACAAGGGTAAAACACAGTTGTATACAGAAGAACCAGACTCAAATGTAGAAACCATGGGCAGAAGTGCAATTCGAAGTGAGCCTCCAGTACTGATGGTGTCAGATCAAGCCCGCAAAATCCTTAAACACACTGGTTGGCTGCAGTACTTAAATAGATTGCAGGGATTCCATGAAGAGTAAACGCTGGAGTTTCTCCAAGATCCACAGAACAATAGTATAGTGGTCAAATTCATAAGCATGGTAGTTTCAGAAGAATTCCTACCCGAAGTCACCTGACTTTCGGTGGAAGGGGAAAAATGGTACAAAAACGTGTCCTTTTATACAACGCAATTGAAGCCTTCTAGGACCCAGGCGAGTGGTTGGTACGAATTGGAAAAGGAATTCATCCTTCGGCATTGCAGCAACCATGGAAAGAGCTAGCGGTCATTGTCCAAAGATATATCACCTCCGATGGCCAGCATGATTTGGTAAAACCTTGACAACTTAAACTCCTAGCCATTTTAAAGAAAATAATTTCAGTTAATTTACCATTTTATTTAAATTCCCTGTTACACGATGTTTCCAGACGGGTAAGGACAACCAAGGACCCACATAGTGTAGCCAATCTTCATGGGTTAATTAAGTTAATCATCACAAATAGATTGGCACATCAACAATTAACATGGGATAGTATCATAAATCCTACCTTAGGTCCACCCCCAGAAAATGAGGAAACAAAGTAGTAAGGGCCAAGAACCCTAGGCCCAAAGAAAATATTAAAATGAAAGATCCCCACAACACCCCTAGAATCAGCTAAGCGTAGACGCTCATTGAGAGTAAAAGCCCAGCGACACATTCCAATCCAAGAAGAAGAAATTGGACCATCCTGCACACCTCCTCTTAGTCCTCAAGGCCATCCTTTGTAAGACTATGAGGAGGAAGTGGCAAGGGTTTTGGGAAGCATGGGAATCTTTAGCAAGGGTAGGGAACGACCATGGAACAATGAAGAATAGGATTCTACCCCTGATTAATTGGTCCTTGCCGACAATTCCAATCATGAACAAACCCAACCATGCACTAATGCCATGGAGGAGTAGAGAGAGTTAATTCCTAATATGGAAACACCCCTCGAAGCCAAGGAACACGAAGGAACCCCAGTAGAAAGAAACCCTAAAGATGAAAAATTGAAGGATGACAATCAACCAAGTAATATTACCTTTTCGAAGTCCCCTGTGGACGAGGCCTACCAAGAAGAAGACCACAAGAATGATGACTGTTTAGGAGATACCATTGCATTTGGATCTCTTGAACATGAAATGAATAATAATTATGAGTTGGAAGGAGAAATCCCACCAGAAAACACAGTTCCAATTGGGAACATTCTTGATGATAACATAATGCAGCCTATACAAGTAGTAGAAGGTAATGCATTCCTAGATGGAAGCCCTAGAGTAGAAGATCCCTACAAAGCTAAACTTAAAAAGGTGCTCAGAAAATATGGGAAATAGAAGTAGGTAAATAGGCAGTTGAAATAATGGCTAAAAGAAGCAACCAGAACGAGGAAATTGAAAGTAGAAATGGAGAATGTAGGGACACAAACATAACAATGTTCTATGAAGGATGTTGAGACTTAGACAGAGTTTCTTAAGGTTTGCCCAAAAAAAACCCAGACTGAGCCAGCTATCAGAGAGTATACTTCCATACAAACTGAGGAGCCATGTATCTTTTCACAGGGAACTCAAACGGCCTACCCCACTGTGGACACTATTGTTAAGACCGATATTGAAGAAAATGTTCAAGTTGTAATTCTGGAAGCAATTGAAGCTACTGTGCAGACTGAACCTAAGGAGACCCAAGATGTAGAAGTCCAAACAGGTGAAATGTCTCTTTACACCCGCTTGGTTAGACAAGTCGTTACTAGAAAATTAAATAATGAGCTTTTAACAGTTCACCAAGAGCTAGCTTAGCACAAGGAAAAGGTGGTCCCTTTTCATGAACAGCAAGGGCTAAAGAAGAAGTTCATGGCACTTACCAGGTTGGAAGACGAGAATTTTTCTCAATACAAGGCTGAGCAAAAGAAGGTTGAAAAATTAGAGGTTCAATTGCAGAAAGCTAGAGAACAAATGGAGACTGTTTGTTCTCTCTATTCAAACACTCTATCTTGTCAAGCTCTCACTACTAATTATGCTTTATTTCATATGGAGAGATATCTCCTGTTAAAAGTTAAGGCCGTTAAGGCTGGTAAACCGACAGAAATTAAAACCACTCCTAATTTTATTAAGTGTTTCAGAGAACACGATGAGAAGGTTCAATGCCTCATTTGTGAGCTCTATATGCATAACTTTGTTTTAGAGGATGACAGGGATAGCCACCCTAACCCTTTCATAGGGGACATTTAATTTTAGGCATTCCTTTCCTTTGCTGCTAATCAGCTAAAATGGGCCAAGGCTTACAACACATTCAAAAGGTGTGCGTATGGAATTGACCTATGGGTCAGAGGAGAACCTACTCAACCACTACTCCTATATGTTCGACATAAGCAGTTTATGAAGAAAAACAGTGTCATAGGAAAATTGGGACCAATCCATATTGATATCATTTGGGCCAGAAAGGAATACTTACAGGATATTAAAGAAGAAGCCTTGGCTACATCAAATCAAAGATTGGAAGTTTCCAGTAACACTGTGAAGGGACGGGAGCCATTATGATACCATAACTTTGAAATTGCCTCTTCCCTTTTTTCCAAATATAGCAATATGATTTTAACAATGAGACTAGACTGGATAGGATGTTGCTACAAAACCCCAATCATATGGTACCCTCCTGATCAGTACCATAGTGATTATAACTTAAAATATCATGATGTAACCCATGCTTTTGCTGTCCTCAAGCAAAATAATGGTTTTAGGGATTACAAGGAAGAAGTATACCTTGCTTATTCCATCACACAGTTGCATATGAACTATACTCTTGCACGAGTACATGCAACAAGGTAAGTTAGGGAGTATGTTGGGATGAGAAAAAGGTATGATTTCTCTTCATTTATTGATTCATTTATCATTCATCCTTGTAATGTTATCTCCATTTATAGAATAAAATGAGGAAAATATCAGTCAAAGTTGGAAGAAACTATTTGGTGATAGAATAGGCGAATTTAGTACGAAAAATTGATTCTTTACTATCTTTGTATGCAGAGATGTGATTGGGAAAAAAAAAATTAGTTGGTAGGATAGCACGAGGCCATAAAAGGGAAAAGCCACAACATCTGGGGTAGACAAGGAAACGAAAGATCAGTTTGAATAACTCCTATTTTATCATATGATCAGATTTTATATTGCGAAATCCTCAGGATCTCCTGATCTTGAGGATTCACTTCTATCCAAGTTTCTCTTTTATGTTATATAAGGCCAAAAGGCAACTAGATACCAGTTCAAAATTTTAATATGTAATTATTCTTTTTGAAGCAAAAACACTGTTAATTCAGTGACTCTGTCAGTTGTTACTTTGAAGTTAATGAACGAAGGTTACACTTGATACATGTCTGTATTCTGAGTTTTTATTAAGTAGAGGCTTTTGGCGACTCTGGTCCCAATCACAAGAAGTTCCACTACTCCTTTGTGTTATAGTTTATATTCAGTCTTTGTAATTGATTTAATGTTTAGTTCTTTTATTTATTTTAAAGATTTGCGACATTGATTTATACCGTTGTTCACTTAGATTTATATTGAAGTTCTGAGATAGACTTAAGTAAGCTCCTTGATTAGAATGAGCGAATGTGTGTTTTATTGTTTTTCAAATTGAATAGATGCTATCATAGATCTTGAGAGACAAGAATGAGTAACTTCTACGGATTGCAATATAGAAAGTTTACCATTTAGGAATCTTTTATAGGTGTAGTTGTTCACTTACTAATTGTTTTTGAATCACGGATTGTTGATTATTGTTCATTTATTATTATTTTCCAATTGAGTAATTCAAATTGATTTGGGTTGTTATAGATTGGTAGTGTTGTTTGATAATCATAGTTGCTTTACTTGATTAAGTGTGATTAGTCTCAAGTGTATTTGAATAATTCTCCATGTAATTCTCATTTGCATTTAGTTCCAATTGGTTTCAGAACAAGTTGTATAGAATTACATAGGGTTCTGTGAGCATTCCTTTCATAAATAGTTCTTTTCAGAGTTGTGTGAATTGAATTGAAGAATTATCCTTTAATGATTGAAACCATTCATCATTAGATAACCTCTAGCTTCATTGCACATATTCCGTTGGCACTCTTGAAATAGAAAGACATATCTCAGGTTGACAACTGATTTAGGGATTAATATTTCCTATAAAAAGACATCTTAGTGAGCCAACACCCAGCCAGGCCTTTCGATAGATAATATATCACATGTTCACTCCGATCATCATGAGTTTGAACCAAGACCATTCCTAGTGAAGATGGTGAGGCTGCCAGGTAAAGAAGAAAGTCACACCCATAATTGGGAGCTCTAAGGAGACGGGCTGATATAAACACCTTTTTCAAGGCATCAAATGATTGTTTAGCTTGATCATCCCACATATACAACACTCCCTTATTAAGTAGGCACATGAAGCCTTTCGTCAAATCAGCATAGTTTACAATGAACTGTCATAAAAAGTTTTCTTTCCCTTGCAAACGTTGGAGTGATAGAATGGATTGTGGTTCGGGAAATTGAGTAATTTCCTTTACCTTATCGGGATCAACCCTAATCACGTACTTGGAGACAATGAATCCAAGTAAGCGTCAAGACTTGACAAATAAAATGCATTTATGTTGATTCATACATATGTTATAACACTGACACCTCAAAAAGATAACTCTTAAATGATCTAGGTACTTTGCTTGCTGCTTGGAATCCGATGGAAGGTCATCCAAGTAAGCTTAAACAATATGCCTGATATCGTGAATTGCGTAGTCCATGGCCCTTTTAAATGTTTCTCTAACATTATTTAAACCGAATGGGAGTTTTCGATAAGCAAAGATTCTGTGTGGGAAAACGAAGGCGGTTTTGTGTTGGTCTTTAGGTTTTATAGCAATCTGGTTGTAACCTAAGAATCCATTCCTGAATGAAAATGATTCACAAATGGCACAGTTGTCGATGATTTGGTCGATGGATGGTGTCAGATAATTATCCTTTGAACATGCGGCGTTCAAGTCTTGATAGTCGACTCATACGTGGATGGTTCCTTGTTTCTTATCGACAGGAACCAGATTGGAAACCCATTCCGTTAAGGGAATGGGATAGACAAAACCAACATGTAACAACTTTTCCACCATAGTTTTGTTGGCTTCTGTTTTGTGGGGGTGGATTGTTTGAAGCCTTTGGCATACCGGTTTATCATTGTCATTTATATTGATCTCATGCTCAACAATAGACGGATCTATGTCGGGCATTGCCTCATAAGACCAAGCAAATACATCATAGAATTCCTTGAAAAGGTAGGTGAAGCTTGCAATTTTATCGGGATTGCAATCTGCTCCAACTTGGATGTTTTCCATGATGTCTGTCATGACAAAAATATCGATGAGCAATGTCTTTGAAATATTTCCCATGTTTCCTTCCGAGTCCAAAGTTTGGATAGTCATATATGGTGAGGAAATGATTTTAGGTTCATTAGGTGAGAGGATTTGAAGAGGCATCATGTCCGAAATAGATATTGAAACACAATGGTGCAAGTCCTCCTAAGATCACTCTTCTAAACTCATGATCTCTCTAATAGCTTCATTTGTAGGTAAGACCTGATTGAGCGGATCGAAAGAAGGAGCAATTATGGGAGGGGAAGTGGTACCATTGGCCGTGACCAAAGTGACTAGAGACTCGGATGCAGATTGAATGGCCTCATAGGCTAATTCAGTTGGTGACAGCGACATTTGCTCTCCGTAAGTGTCAATGTCTGAAGGGGCTAGTAGGATCCAAGGATTAGTCGGTTCATGAGGAATGGATGAAACCATATTGACCATTTGTGGAACCACTGATGGAAGAAGAGGGAAACAACCCATTAGGGAAGAACCCTTCAGTAGATTGGTACCGATACTGACGTAAGAGTCAAGTACACCACCTACTAAGGGTACACAGCTGCTTGGTAACAGGGAATAATTAGGGGTGCAAAAGGATAACTGGTCTATTGTGACTACCTCTCCATCCAATTGAAATGGGATGATGCGAAAGACAATAGACATAATGGAAGTCATGGTGTAAGTCCAACTGTGACCCAACAAGAGATTATAGTCGAGCTTTCTATCTACGACTTCGATCTCCACCATTACAATTTTCCCATACAAGTTGATGGGGTAGCTAGCTAGGTAACCTTTTGGGATGAATGTGTGGTTGTCGAAAGCTTTAAGGGAATTCAACGGTGGGGATAGGGTTGGAGAATCCAAGGTGAGCCAACATGAAGCCAACATTATGTAGGTAGACGCACCTTCATCACTGACAGTTCTATGTATACATTTACCTTTCGAAAAGAGTTGCACCTGAAATGAAAGCTAGTGAGAAAGGGGAGGTTTACACTTTTCCATGTCAAAAATTGCAAGAATGGAATCTTGAGGTTCGATACCACCAATGGCCGAAAGCAGAGCTTTCCTTTGTGCTAGACATGTTTGTAATACTTTGAGCATCGACATAGTCGACGACGCTTGTGCCAAGTCTTCTACAATGTTGTTGTTTTGGGCGACACGTGCAGATGTATTGTGCATTGTGCATCGAAGTGTCCCTTTAGGGGG
Source organism: Pinus taeda (assembly GCA_000404065.3). NCBI lineage: Eukaryota > Viridiplantae > Streptophyta > Pinopsida > Pinales > Pinaceae > Pinus > Pinus taeda. The sequence continues at coordinate 4,971 of APFE031068122.1, read as the reverse complement.
GTGAATCACAAGGTCAACAATTGTCCTTTCGATATGAAGATCATTAGGTGGCAGTGGGTTTTGACTTGAGGAGGATTCCTCTGCATAAGCGATAGGAGCTCCATAAGTTTTTGGTTCTGGTTTGTAGGTCTACCGTTCCAAAGGTGTAAATGGTAAAAGGTCCTTCACGAGCTGAAGGATTGTTGTGAACCACCATTGCCCCCTTACAGGGGTTGGGGTTGGTTTGTAAAAAGGTATTGTTGTTGTTGAGCAGGGAAAGAATTATTCAGGACAACGGGGGTCCTGCCAGTATCCTTTTTAGCATGAAATCTATGCACTCCTGAAGACATCGGAAATGATAGGTCATGTGGTCTTCGACATAGATTTTGCAAGGGAATCTGGCGGGTTTATCCTTTCCATCATCAGAGGGCACAACTACCTTTTGCTTGGGGTTAGACTGCTTTGTTGGCTGCTCTTCAGAAGGAGCAGTCCTTTTCTTATTCTTCTTGTTCTTACCACCGGGATTTTGTGTAGACTGCACAGAGTTGATTTAGTAGAGGGGTCCACTAACATCTAGGAAATGTGATTTCTGAGTTGTTTTACAACAAACCTGGAGGTTGAGATGATAATCCCATCGACATGTGCTCTAGGTTGCTAACTAGCAGGAGCATTAGAGTTGCGAGGTGCTTTGAGAATTACATTGTATAGAGTGCTAGACTGCAAATATATTAGATCCAAGTGTTGTGCATGATGAATGGATTTGTCTTCTATGACCACACCACCTAAGGCAACATCCTTAAGGATTTGGGGGAGTAGAGACTTGCAAAACCAATCAGCTAAGAGATAGTCTGGTAGGGGAGATGTGGGTGGCGGTATCCTGACGTAATGAAGTGAGGAGTTCCGTCCCAGTTTCATAGCGAATGGGTAGCTACAAGTGCTTTAAGAATTACATCACTAGAGTGCCAAAGGTATTGATTGACATGCGTGGTAACTCAATGTACCACCTGGCTACATTTCCAGTAAGGGCGCAGGGAAAAAGATGTAACCGGATTCTATCATCCACCATGGAGTTAGAAACACACCATAGATGATAGGTGGTTATGTTTGTACCTGGATCCTCCCCTTGTTTCCCTTCGAAATTATGGATGTCCATCGATATTTTATGTGGGATTGGTGGCCAAAGTAAGTTATGATAGATGGGGTGATTTGTAAAATTGTACAATTCGGGGATATCAAGTGTTTCCAAGAAAGGCAGAGTGTTTGATTCCCCCAAATTGGACCAAGGTGATGACATATGACTTGAGGATCCTTGTGGTCCTCCCATTGTGTTGTTCCCAATATTATACACAGGTTGCATGGTATAGTCGGTGCCTTAGGGTATGGTATTGTATTGTGGATTTCCATAGGGATTGTTAGGCTAGGGGATAGAAGTGCCCCCATGATAAGCAGTGCCCCCTTGACAAATTTCAGGTTGTGAGTAGGGTGCCCCCATGGATTGATTGGGACCTCCTTGATGGTTCCTACTCACCATAGAACTAACCATAAGTCCTTGACTAGCATAAGGAGTGTTCATGTCAATTAGTGATTGACCATACGTGCCTAAAAATAGAGGGGGAACTATTACACTCCTGGCCAATATATGCATATTGGGAGTGCCCCCATATACTTAAATCTGGGGGTTAGAACTATACAATGGATGCCAACCATATTGTTGGTTGAAGGGACCCGTGCTAACTGTGCTATATTGAGCATTATAAGGAGCGCTATATGTAGCACTTATCGAAGTTACAGGGTTTGACACTAAAGGGGCAGAACCTGGAATAGACTAGGTTCCACTTGTGGAGGGTGTCATGATAGGGGTTTAACATGGGACAAATGGGATAGTAGGGTTTGCCATCAAAGGTGTGGTATTGACTATCAACTGGGGAAGTGGTGGGGGACCAAAAGTGTCCAAAATGTTCCATGACCCATTAGTCATCGACGGGATGGGTGGAGGTTTTCCTATTAAAGACAAAGGAGGTACAGATGCAACAGGAACCAATAATGGGCCCAACAGATTCGTGATTGGAGGATTGTATGGAGGAAGAAATCCTTCAGTAAAGACATCCTCTGGCAAGCTTGAATCGTTGGATGTCCAAACTAATTTTGTGTGAGATATCAAAGACAGATTTCCTAAAGACGGGGAATCTGGTTCACTGGAGCTGGGCGGATCCTCCACAGTGAGTGGGGGAAGTCCTAACAATCACCTAGATTGACAACGAGGGCTGGATGTAGCCACGGTGGTTGATTTTTAGTAAATTTTACAATGATGTTTATTAAAGTCTCAATGATAACACTCTGGCACCAAAAAATAAAAGATACACTAACTAAATCAATCAACAAGCAGAGGGAAATGACCCTGTTTGATAAACACCTATTACTTGAGATGAAACCTAGTATCACAATGAATAATAGAGAGAGCTAGACAAATGTATAGTTACGGTTACTATAGAGCTTCGCCCGAACCTCAGATTGAGGAGCCAAGTACTCTCGTGAAGATGAGCATCCTCCAAAAAATTTAAGATAGAGTAGGTTCGTCTATGTTAGGTACCAGGGCAGCCCGCCCTAGTCACATTGTGTTAGTCCCTAAAAGTATGGCCACTAAGGAAACCTGAGATCACAAACACTACCTGGGGGTACATATTCATAGAAAGTACGATGTGTGGGTGTTACAAGCCCCCAACAGAAAGATCGTGAGTCACCCTTGAGTCACTCGGTAGGCACGAAGATCTTTGTGTGAAGCCCGTCCAGCTCGATCCAGATGACTGCAACCTCGGTCGTGCACTGAGATACTTCCTGCTTCGCATCTTCAATTGTCTTCTTCGTTACTACTTTTGCACTGTCAGTCTGAATCTTTTGCTACATTGCTTATAGAGTCGCAAGCTTACTTCAATGTTTCCTATGACTGTGTAAGCTTCCTACACTCAGGGCTTTAGTCATGCCTTCAGCACTGGTTCCTTATGCAGCATTGTGCCCACCTGTTCCTTCAGCTACTTGGCTTCTTGTAACTTGGCTAAACTTTGTGTTAGTGCGACAGTTCACGCTATGCCCTTAACTTCATCATAACACTACTGGAGTTTGCATGCTTTCGTCTCTAGCTTTTGGATGTTCAGGTCCTCCTGCAAGCTGGTCAGGACCTCAAACGATTACTCGAACAGCTGTGTGCATTCTGCTACTACACTCTTCATCGCTGCCATTGCTTCTGTGACAGCAGCCGCCCACTATTTCTTGACCTCTAGCGGCGTTGAATGTTGGGCCCTCAAATGGAGCTCTGTATTCTATAGGTTCAGTTCCATATGAACTCATGCCATCTTTGTCCAAGTTTCACACACCCCTGTGGCCAATTGGCAAATGTGAACCTTGACTGGCTCCTCCTCTTGAATGGCCAACTCCTAGACCATCCTACATGCCTCCTCCATGACTTGCATGATCTTCTTACTCTGGTTGGTTGCCTTGGCCTCAACGATGATGGCAACATTTCTCTGTAGGGCCATCTGTTCATTTCTTATCCTTTGTTCGCTGATCACTTGGAGGGCGTGGTGCTCATGGGCCCTCAACTCTGCAACTACACCATCTTGCAAGAGGTGGAGTGATTTGCATGGAAGTGCTACCAGGTTTAGCCCAACTCCCTTCAACGTGCTGACAGTGGGATTGCCAGCCTCATTTTCCATGGTTAGTGCTCCATCTGGCAGTACCAGCACACTGGAAGCCTTCGTGCACAACATATCGGCAGCCTCTGACATGCCAATAGCCAAGTTGATAGACATCGTACTAGCTTGCGATGCGCAGGTCTACAACTCCTACAACCCGGTTTGGATAGCCCCTAGTATGATCTACTACTGCTTATTAAATTGTTACAGGGCCTCCATGGTGACATCTCTGACTTTGTCATTGATGTCATAAAAGTCACCCTCCATCAATGTGATAGGGTCCAGTGAGGTCTTGGTCGCTTTGTATTTATTTCTGGACCCTCCCTTCTCCAGCTCTCTTGGGCAATTAATGCGAGTGGATGTCACCTGAGGGTTTGCATCGTGCTACTCTATGTCCTCCTCTTTAGTCTCAGGTGAAGGTAACTGTGCACCTTTATCAGAGCCTCACTCTGTGCCACCTATCTATTTTCCTACCTCCTTTCCTGCTTGTTCCACCTGGGCCTTCTCAGTGGCCTCCTTTTTCCTCTTTTCGATCAGCTATGCCATCTTCAGCTTGGCCTCTACCTTCTTCATCTGTGCGGTGGACTTTCTTCCACCCATCACCAAGTCCGTGGTAGTGCACCACTCCACTGACCATTTATCTAGCACCACAGTAATGGAATCATCTGTGGTCAGGTACTACAAATCGTACCACTTCTGCGTAGGGTCCTTCTGCACCCTGATTGATATTCGATGGAAATCAGCTTTAAACTCAGCATATCTCTACAGGTTATCATATACCGTGGGCGACAATCACATCTTGCAATTGATGCCCATCCTAATATTCATTTCCATTAAGATCCAGAAGATCTTGATGTCCCGAACTCACTCCACATCCTTGGTCACCCATAACGAAGCGTACTTCACTACTTGAGGAAGGTCTGGCATGACCAAAGGGAACTGGCTCTCCTCTGGTAGCTCCCATGCTACCAACACAATCAACAGCAAGAACCACACGTAGTGGAATGTCTTTCTTTTCTCTTGCTTTTCACTACAGTTCGCCAGAACTCTCTGTGAAGGTAGTCTGACCAGTTAAACTGTACTCCTTCCATGCACTGTTGTGCAAGTGCAATGACAGGCACCGACACCTTATTGATGTCGTACTTCCGCATCACCTTCCCTACAAGGATCTGCATTGCCACCTTCATAGTGAGGTCGTAGATGTTGGAGATAGCGTACCCACACGGATTCTTCACTAGTTTGAACTTCTCCTACGGTTACACTAAAATTTGTCACCATGACTATCTGTAGTTAGTATGGCTCC
>APFE031068114.1:0-17357 GCA_000404065.3 Pinus taeda | reverse complement strand
TAACACATATTCAACAGAGATTATCCTGATCATGTACTATTGCGGAAAACATACACAATACATAAGCTCCTCTACGTTGATCATCAATATAGCAGCATCAATAACAATAAAGCATCAAGAGCATTCACACATTAACACAGTATGTATCCCGGGGAAAGCATCTCGCTAAAAACCCCAACTATATGTATATTAATGATTGAGTCATGTAACATTACATAGCATGATACTTCTCACAAGTATCTCCACCTCTGTTACACACAATACAGCTCTGATCTGATCTCCAAATCTCCCCCCTGCTTGCCTGCCTCCACTGCGCAATCCTGCATGAGAATATTGACGAATGAATGAAGCAAACTCGTATTTCCCTTGGATATACCACGCAATCCTCATTGGCATACTCAATCCCTCTGATTATGTAAATCATCATGCACAGATATAGTCACAACTGATAGCAATCTGATCCTCTAACACCTATCCCTGCTGAACTGAACATGCACTGACATGCAACTGATTTAATTGATGTATTCATTAGTTTTATTATGAGTTAATAACTTGTGAATTAATTAATAACTAATTCACCCAACTCATCTCTAGTCTATTCGCCAGTTAGACTAAATACAACCAGTTTAACAAAGCTAAACTGAACACAACTCCATCAACTGCACCTCCAGTCCACTAAACTCAACTCACTTGAGTTCTAACTGAAGTCCTGCATGCAAATATTAGTCATTCCCATAGGTAACCACGTATTTCCTTCTGGGATCTGCATGTACCACATCCGTAGCTCATCCTGAAGTGCTCCAAGAGAATAAGACAAAGTTTATAGTGTAAATATTATTATGAGCTAATAATATTTGACTGTTCTATATTTTATACTGAGCAGTTCACTCCGCTGTGATCTAAAAATAGAAGTCATCTATTTTTACCAACATGACCAATCATCCACAAATAGCATCCTGCAACTCATAGACCATGATCCGTATGTCTAAAAATAGACATAGTCAAAAAATAGACTTGCGCCAAAAATAGCTTGCGGGCCCACTTAGTGAGGCGACTCTTTTCACTAAGCTCCATCATCTTGTTGCATTCTCAACAAGCATTTCTTGTTGCACACTTTTCAACAAGAATTTTTGAAATTATAGGGTAGTTAGGCCTAGAATAGTTTTTCACAATTGATTCCCACTTTTAATGATGTAATAAATTCTTTCTCTATGTTTTAATCATCAACTATTTATACATGAAATACTTCAACCATTTAATTCAATTCTTCGATAAGAGCAATAAATAGAGATCATAATAAATAATGAATAATTGAGAAGAGATACCAAGAATTAGGCTTACAACTTGGAAAAAATGCACAAGGGGAAAACATAACCAGAATTATTTCCTTATGATAGAGATATTTTTTCCATCAAAAGTACATTGATAATATTCCAATAAATCCAAATCTAAACTCAATAGAGTCCCAATCAAAATCAATCAACAAGAGAGAGAAAGTCAACTTCTATTTAATGAATGTAGTCTACACAAGTAGACCAAGATTCTGCCTTGAGATGTCTGAGGAAGAGGGCCGAAATTTGGCTCTAATATGGCCACATAAAAATCAACAAAATAGTCAAAGAATTTTGTTCAAACCAATAGCTTAGAGAAGTGGTCAACGCAAGTCAATGTGCCACTAAATGAGAGTGAAATCTTTAGTCAACAAAAGTAAAAAAACTCTGAAATATTCAGCCTTCCAAATGACCAAAACAAAGATCCAAAAATAGATGCCAATGAAGCCAAAAAGAAATCAATCAATGTATCTTCAAGAAAACCTCAATGCAACTCTAATAAACTTCCTTTTAATCTTAACACGTGTGGAATATAGCTGAATATTTCAGATCAAACTTGCTTGTGAATGGTGGGTGAAATGTATAGGTTTTAACCTTGAACATAAATTGTCTGCATACGAATTCTAAAACACAGAAAATAAACAATGCGAGAGTATAACACATAAAACACATATACACAAAGACTTTCCCCTAGATCCCAAAACTGGGACTACCAGCTTGATTTTTCATTATATTCCTTTCAATGTTACAATACATATTTATATGTGTTGAAGAATCTAATACCATGGACCGAAAAACCATCACGTCCAATACCATGGACTGAAAACCATCGCGTCCAAAACCATGGACCAAAAACCATCGCGTCCAAAACCATGGACCGAAAACCATCGCATCCAAAACCATGTGCGAAAACCATGCACAAAATCATAGGTAGGTCTGCCCAACCTAATATAGGGTCAAAAACTATTTTCCCCAGGGCCCTACCCTAGACCTTCTAGAGGGGGCTTACCTGCCCCCCTGAAACCCCCCAAACAGGGGGGGCTGCCGCCCCCCTCAAACCCCTTGGACAGGGGGGGTTGTTGCCCCCCTTGTGACCCCCTCACTTTGTAATCGACGCAATGAAGGGGGGGCTCTACCCCCCCTCTAACCCCCTGATTAACTACATGGGCTAGTCGTGGAAAGAATATAACACAACCCAACATTTTCCCACTTGTTGTTTTCTTTCAACAAGGGGCCACAAGAGAGCTTATTCATTCATCTAGCCTTGTGTTTGAAATAATACTGAGGGGGGGGGGGGGGGGGGGGGGTGAATCCGTATTAGAAAATTAATAACTTTTTCATTTCCATAATCAGATTCATATATTCTACTTCAGTTAAGGGAACTCACACGTACACACAACTGTGTTTAATGCAACTAGCGTATATCCAAGAAACTTGTGATTCAGCTAATTCATCATATGTTGACCTTTAATCAGTGCAATAGAACATCATTAACCATATAAACAGTAACTAGGTGCAGTAAAAACATAATAGATCATCACACATAAGAGACACACATGAACACCATGATATAAGGTGGAAACCCAATGCGGGAAAAAACCACCTGCTGTTGTTTTCTTTAAGATAAGAAAAACCTGTTTACAATCTTGTACTGGCGTAGACTCATACCAATATGCAGGCACCCACCTACAGAAGGCTACAACCTTCTCTCGTTCTCTAGCTTCTACTAGAAGGGAGCTACAACCCCTTAGCTCGTGTACTAGCCGATATATTTACTAGTACATAGGCGCCAACCTACTGAAGGCTACAACGTTCTCTTTTCTTCCAGGGACCACGTTTCATAAATTTTCAGACTGGATCCATCAATACAAAATCAATCACCACTGCAGTACAACCATCAACTATATCTGCAACATCAATCTCTGAATCACCCAACCACTGAATCACTGAAACCTTGTCATCAAAACACAGTCACTAGAACACAAAGTAGAACCCATAAATCTGCAACAACCACTAGAACCAACAACAACCTCAAATATAAAATCTCATAATGTATACGCTACTTGGTTGTGTCGAACCTGTGTGTATACGCACTTTCACCAAAGGGAACCAGTGTACAGATATGAAAATAATTACTTATACGTTCATTGCAATTTTCTAATTTAGATATACCCAGATCATCAGATATAAAGGATAAGACATGCGTGAATATTCAAATCTCAACTATTCATGATCATGCGATATAATGATAATGGATTTTAGTCTTCATGATCTCAGTCCATCAACCTTCACTACATAGGTGCATCCTTAGCAAAGCATCACATACCCATAACCTGCATACTAGATCTCACACTTCATCAGATATTCATCACTTGTACTCTTGATTTTTTGCCTAATGATCTTCTTCTTCTTATATAGGTTTAGGCTTCTCTCAATACCATGGTCCAAAACCATGTAGGACCGATATCTTGGACCCAATACCTAGGGTCAATACCTCGAACCAAATACCATGTACCAATACCAAAATACCATGGACCAAATACCATGGACCAAAACTTAGTTTACCAACATGTACGTTCCTTTTCTTCTGTGAAAGTGTGTGTGTACGTTATATGTGCCTTTGTATATAGAGAACTTGTGTGTATATGAAACTTGCTCAATGGTGAACCTGCGTATACCTTTTCGTATACACGACTTTGTATATAGTGAACCTGCGTGTGTATGCGGCTTGGTCAATGGTGAACCTGCGTATACCTTTCTTTCTTCATTCTTTGTTGTTTACTTGCTATACTATGATCTTTCATCTGAGAGAGTTTCCATCAAGGGCAACACCTATGTCATACCTGTATCAAAATGCCAACAATTGCCCCCTTTGGACTTGATGGCAACAACCACACCAAGTCACTCTCCCCCTTTGAAATCAAAGGCAAAGTGCAAACCAATATATTCTTTCCCTTGATAGACATTCTACTGCCCATACTCCCCCTAAGTATATGCTGAAATCTCTGATTCATCTCCCCTTTGTACATGCTAAGATGTATCAATCCATCCATGCTCCCTCTGAGCACATGTCGAGTCTACAACAATATTTTTCAAAAGAATAACATGACTATACAACTCAACTAAGTGATTATGACCTTCCTATCACCAATGACTCTTACATACATCAATCTCCCAACTAAGTGGGGATACATTTTTTTTACTCATCCACCCAACCAAGTTGGGGTATGCCAAATCTTTATACATGGCTGAAAATAGAAATTATTACATCATCCTTCCCATGCATAGTGGGGTACTAATTAGGTCTTTGCAAGACCTTTACACCAAATGATATTCATGACTTTTATAACAAAGACCAAGAATCTAAACAAGACCATGATAGTCATCAACAACTATCGTACACCATATATGATCTGCACCATAAGCATCTGTCACTAACAACCAAACCTGTAACCTGCAATACCATTCTCTTGGCCAGCCAACAATAAGTAGTAAGATGTATCATTTAGCCACATAAGCATCATTACCAAGGACTTCTAATGCTAACAATGCATTATTCAAAGCATATGCTCCCCCTGTACCAACCAACACATACCATGACTGAACCATCTTGAGTTTGTCCTGCTGCTTTTTCTTCAGAGCATCATACATGCAACTGTGCAACCTCTAACTCACGTATATATGTGACTTCACTTCATAATAGCTGTGTATGAAAATTGGAATACTGAACTTTTACACTTTTAGCCTCCCTTGGGTCTGTTATGTCTGCTAACTGAGTTATAACACATCTTTCTGACAATAATTCTATCTTCTTCAATACCTGGGATTTGGATGATGTATGCTCCTTTTGCTTTGGTGTCTGACTTTTGCTCTTGCATTCCTTTACTTTATGTCCAAACTTGTTACATGCATAACATCTTACAGATTTCATATTCCTTTTATTGCAATCAATAGCTTTGTGACCAAACATATTGCAAGCATAACAATATCCCTTAAAGTGCCCGGAACATGATGATATTTCTGTGTGACAATCTTGAACCATTCTACTTCTGCATCTAGCTGCAACATGTCCAAGATTATGACATACATAACATTCAACATTATTCATCGGAGGAAATAACCATCTATCACTGCCACAATTAGGAGTAGACAATTTTCTTTGAAGCATTTTAGATTTCTCATTAGAATTCCTTGCCTCACCTTGTGAGCTAGATTCCCCTTCAACGGATTCATGAAAACCAAGACCAATTTTGATGGTAGGAGACCTTTGACTATTAAGAATATTATCCAAAATCTTAGTATTGTCTTGTAATCATAACAGTTTATCCTTTTCTTCTAATTTATATTTTAAGATATTTACCTCAACCCGATGTTGTTCTTTCTTTTCCAGATATTACTTCTTTATGTTTTCTTCCTTTTTCCACTTGTTACCTTAATTCGAGAACTTCATGTTCCTGTTCTTCAAGAGCTTCTTCATTCTTCTTCTTTGATTCTTCAAGATCTTATTTTAGAGAGAGGATCTTAAATTCAAGTCTCTAGATTGTTATGCTCTGATCATTTACTACATCCTGTAGTTGTTCCCTTACTCTGGTTATTGTCTCCAGCTGATCTTTTAATCTAGTAACTTCTTCTTTTTCTACGTCATTATTTTCATATGCCATAAGAAGTTTAATTTCTTGATTATATTCATCACTATTTGACAAGCTATCACTATTATCATGAGTATAATAACTTCTATTACATTCTTCAGACATCTTTTCTTTGTTATGAGGGCATCTAGCAGCGTAATGATCATCTCTACCACAAGAAAAACATTTGAAAGGTAGCTTACCTTTGAACCTTCTAGATCCCCATTGAAGCTTCTTGACAAAATTTACCTCATATTATTCTTCTAAAATGTATCCTGATTCATTGAGTTTTTCTTTTTCCTTTGTTGATACTTTAAATGTGGGTTCTCTCATATTTGATGGTCCTCCTTTTCTCATTTCAAAAGTAGTTAAGATTCCATGAAGCTGCGTCATAGTGATATTCTGTAGATCCTACTTTTCTTCTATTGCAGACACTTTGGGTTCAAATTTAGCAGACAAGGATCTCAAAACTTTCTCAACTAAGACAACTTCCTTAATTTCTTCACCTAGATTCTTCAAAAAATTTACAATATCATCTATACGTAGGAACTAATTAGCTATGATTTCATCACTATGCATCTTAAGAGTTTCATACTAAATTCTGAGAGTTTGAAGCTTAGCACATTTTACTTGAGTGTCTCCTTCGTAGCTTAGAATGATTTTCTCCCATATTTCTTTGGCTGATTTGAGCTGCATGACCTTGAAAAACTCTGATTTTGACAAACTTCCCAATAAAATAGTAAAAACTTTGGCATTGGTTTCATATTGCTTTCTACCTTCCGTATTTGTAGGAATTGCTATTGGAAATTTATTTCCTCCTTCCACGATTTCCCAAATATCCATCCCAAGCGAATGTAAATAGGATGTGGTTCTTATCTTCCAATAAACAAAATTGCTCCCATCGAAGATTGGTGGTCTGATGGATCCCTCTCCTTCTTGATTACTCATCCTGATGGATCTTCCTTCAAGTGATCAAGCTTCTTCTGAAGGACCTGCTCTGATACTAATTTTTGGAAATAATACTGAGAATGGGGGGGGGGTGGGTGAATCAGTATTAGAAAATCAATAACTTTTTCATTTCCATAATTAGATTCATATACGCTACTTCAGTTAAGGGAACTCATGTGTATACACAACTATGTTTAATGCAACTAGCGTATATCCAACAAACTTATGATTTAGTGAATTCATCATATGTTGATCTTTAATCAGTGCATTAGAACATCATTAACCATATAAATAGTAACCAAGTGCAGTAAAAACAGAACAGATCATCACACATAAGAGACACACATGAACACCATGATATAGGGTGGAAACCCAATGCAGGACAAAAACCACCTGCTGTTATTTGCTTTAAGATAAGAAAAACTTGTTTACAATCTTGTATTGGCGCAGAATCATACCAGTACATAGGTACCCACCTGTAGAAGGCTACAACCTTCTCTCATTCTCCAGCTTCTACTAGAAGGGAGCTACAACCCCCTAGCTTGTGTACTAGCTGATATATTTACTAGTATGTAGGCGTTGGCCTACATAAGGCTACGACCTTCTCTTTTCTTCCAAGGACCACATTTCATAAATTTTCAGATTGGATCCATCAATGCAAAATCAATCACCACTGGAATACAACCATCAACTATATCTGCATCATTAATCTCTGAACCATCCAACAACTGAATCACTGAAACCCTGTTATCAAAACATAGTCTCCAGAACACAGAGCAGAACCCAGAACTCTGCAACAACCATTAGAACCAACAACAACCTAAATTGTCAAATCTCATAATGTATACGCTACTTGGCTATGTCGAACCAGTGTGTATACACACTTTCAACAAAGGGAACCAACGTACGGATCTGAAAATAATTACTTATACCTTCGCTACAATTTTCTACTTCAGATATACCCAGATCATCAAATATAAAGGATAAGACATGCGTCAGTATTCAGATCTGAACTATTCATGATCATACCATATAATGATAATGCATTTTAGTCTTCATTATCCCAGTCCATCAAACTTCATTTGCTACATAGGTGCATCCTTAGCAAAGCATCACATACCCATTACCTGCATACTAGATCTCACACTTCATCAGATATTCATCACTTGCACACTTGCATTTTGGCATAATGATCTTCTTCTCCTTATATAGGTTTAGGCCTCTCTCAATACCATGGTCCAAAACCACGTAGGACCGATAGCTTGGGTCCAATCGCTAGGGTCAATACCTTGGACCAAATACCATGTACCAATACCAAAATACCATGGACCAAATACCACGAACCAAAACTTAGTTTACCAACATGTATGCACCTTTCCTTCTGTGAAAGTGTGTGTGTACATTATGCGCGCCTTTGTATATAAAGAACCTATGTATATACGTGATTTGGTCAATGGTGAACCTGCATATACCTTTTTGTATACGCACCTTTGTATGCAGTGAACCTATGTTTATACGTGGCTTGGTCAATGGTGAACCTGCATATGCCTTTCTTTCTTCATTCTTTGTTGTTTACATGCTATACTGTGATCTTTCACCTGAGAGAGTTGCCATCAAGGACAACACCTATGTCATACTTGTATCATAATTTCAACACCTTGAAACACCCATTTTTTCTCTACATCAAGCGAACTTCTTAGAGCTCACAGATTTTGTCAATGCATCTGTAGTATTCTTCAAAGTGTCCACCTTTACTAGAAACATCTTTTTGTCTTCTATCATATCCCTCACAAAGTGATACTGAACATCAATGTGTTTTGTCTTTGAATTATAAGCAGGGTTCTTTGCCAAGAAAATTGCACTTTGGCTGTCACAGTATATACTTATATCTCCCTGTACTAACCCCATACTTGAACACAATCTCTACAACCAAACTACTTCCTTGCTTGCATGAGTGGCTATCATGTATTCTGCCTCTGTAGTTGATAGTGCCACTATAAATTGTTTCTTACTCATCCAACTGAATCCACATCCAAATAGGTTAAACACATACCCACTTGTAGACCTTCTCTGATCTAGATTTCCAGACAAGTCTGCATCAACAAAGCCACGAATATCCAACACTCTATCCAATCCTAGTCTTCCTTGGTAGCACAAACCATAATCACTAGTGCCACGAAAATACCTGAAAACCCGCTTCACTGTTGTCCAATAATCCTTTCTTAGTTTTGATATAAACCTGCTCAATACTCCCATTGCATGTGCAATGTCTGGTCTAGTACAGAAAATTGCATACATCAGGCTACCAAATGCACTTGCTTATGGAACACGAAACAAGTCCTCTTCCTCTTCTTGTGTCTTGAGACACTATTCAACAGATAACTTCACACCTACAGGAATAGGAACCTTCACCGCTTTACTATCCTCTATATTAAATCTTTGTAGTATTGTCTTGACATACTTCCTCTGGTTTAACCAGAGCTTCCTCTTTTCCCGATCTCTTTTAATTTCCATGCCAAAAATATAGTTTGCAGCACCAATATCTTTCATGTCGAATTTGGAGGACAAATGGGTCTTCAAATCCTGGATAATTTCTTTGTCATTTCCAACCAAAAACATATCATCCAAATACAAGACTAGATAAATAACATGGTCACCAATTAATTCAAAATACACACCGATCTATTTTGCTTCTGGTGAAGCCAAGTCCCTGTATAAATGTATCAAATTTCAGATACCACATCCTTGGTGACTGTTTTAACCCATATAGAGACTTCTTTAACTTGCATGCCAGTTATTTCTTACCCTTCACCACAAAAACTTCAGGTTGCTTCATGTAGATCTCCTCTTCCAGATCCCCATGAATAAATGTTGTCTTCACATCCATCTATTCTACCTCAAAATCAAAAGCAGTAGAAACATATAAAAGTAATCTAATAGAAGCTACCTTGGCAACAAGATAAAAAATATCACCAAAATCAATTCCCGGCACCTGGGAATAACCTTTTTCTACCAACCGAGATTTGTATTTCTCCACCTTTCCTTCTTCATTTTTCTTCTTCTTGAACACCCATTTGCTACCAATGGGTTTCCTTCCAGTCGACAACTCCACCAGATCCCATCCTCATTTTTGTGCAAAGATGCCATCTCATCAACCATGGCCTCTTTCCAATGTTTTCCATCCTATGAATCTACTACTTCCTTCACAGCTCTGGGATCATCATCAATAATAAATAAAGAAAAATTTGAATAGAAAGCAGATGGACTATACCTTTCTGGTTGCCTTCTTTCTCGAACTGATCTTCTCACACCTAGAGTTTGTGGCTCTTCATCTTCTAATTCCTCCTCTGCTGTAGAGTCTTTCTTCCTCCTTTAGCTCAAACTCTATCTTCTTAGGTTCCTTTGGTGGGACTTCATGTTCAATAACATCTTTCACCTCTTTGAACACCACATCTCGACTGTACACAACCTTCCTTGTTATTAGGTTCCAAAGCTTATAACCCTTTAAACCATCCTTATACCTAATAAAGATGCACTTTTCAGATTTATTATCCAACTTGGTTCTTTTCTCCTTTGGAACATGTGCATATGCATCACATCCAAATACCCTCAGATGTGAAAGAGAGGGTTTCGTACCAGTCCATAACTCTTGTGGAGTCTTATCCTCCAATGCTTATGAAGGTGATATGTTGACCAACTAACATGGTGTCTCCACTGCCTCTGCCTAAAATTCCTATCCCAACCTGGCATCATTGAGCATGCTTCTTGCCCTTTCCATCAATGTCTTGTTCATTCTTTATGCAAATCCATTTTTCTCAGGTGTGTATGGAGTAGTGTTCTGCCATGCTATACCACACTTCTTACAGAATTTTTCAAATTCCTTACTGCAAAAATCTCCACCATTATCTAACCTCAGAACCTTTATCTTCTTCTCTATTTGGTTTTCCACCAGAGCCTTAAATTCTTTAAACCTGTCAAAGACTTAAGATTTATTCCTAAGGAAATATATCAATGTATTCCTTGAGAAGTCATCTATAAATGATACATAGTACACAAACTTACCCAGTGATGGAACCTTCACAGGTCCAAACACATCACTGTGCACAAGCTCTAATATCTGTTTCACCCTCTTACCACCAAAGGGGAAACTCACCTGATTTTGCTTCTCGTATACACAATTTTCATAGAAATCAAAATCTAGAGAGCTATTACTCATACCTTCTACCATATCTTTACCATGAAGTATTCGAAGGTCCTTCTCTCCAATATGTCCAAGCCTTTGATGCCACAACATGGTCTTCTCTCCAAAGACACTAGATTTTCTACTCCACTTTCAGGAACCACGAAATTATTTCACCCATCAATAACAGTGCTAGCTTGCAGCTTATACAGAGTTCCAATTCGAACTCCCTGCATCAGTACCAGTGCCCCACAAACCATCTTGCAGGTATCCTTCTCGAACATTTTTTTTACACCTACATCATCCAGCTTGCTTACATAAATCATGTTTCTGGCTAATGCAGGAATATGCAGAACACCTGAAAGTGTTCTAACCCTTCCACTTTGCAACTTCAACTTTACTTTTCCACGACCAATGATTCTAGCCTTCCTGTCATCCCCTAAGAATACATCACCACCATCATATTTATCATACTCGCAAAACCACTCTCTATGGGGAGTGAAGTGAAAAGATGCACCTGAGTCAATCAACCATGCCTCATGATCTACATGAGTACTTGAAGAGGCCAAGTACACATCCCCACCTTCATCTGAGGTGGTTTTTACCTTTGTAGAAGGAACATCATCAGATCCATTTCCTTTATTAGGAGCTTTAGATTTACAGTCCCTTTTGTAGTGCCCTTCCTTTCCACATTTCCAGCACACCACCTTTATAGGTTTTCCTAGAGATTTAGATCTCCCTCTAGATTTAGATCTCCTACTCAATGACTTACTTTTATTTCTGTTCTGGGACCTTCCTCATACAAACAAGGTATCACCATTCTGGCTCTCCATATTTTCTGTCTCATCTCCTCTGTCAGTAAGGATGAGACTATTTCATCAAACTGCAAGGCAGTTGCATTGCTACCTATTGCAATAACCAGACTATCCCATGAATATGGTAGAGAACACAACAAACTGATGCACTTATCTTCATCTAAAATTAATATCAACAGATACTAACTGACTTACCACAGTATTAAATGCATTTAGATGCTCTATCACCGAGTCTTCGTCTTTCATCCTCAGGTTATACAACTTTTTCCACAGGAACAATTTATTCACCAGAGACTTAGATTGGTACAAAGTCCCTAACTTGTCCCACAAGGCCTTCGTTGTAGCTTCCCCTGATACATTCAACAATACTAAATCTAATACACACAATAGTATTGTACTCTTTTCCTTTCGATCCAACTTCTTCCATTCTTCATTGAACACTCCCATTGGTTTAGTACTTGAATCTACCGCAATCCATTGATCTTTATCTACCAACAAATCCTCCATCTTGAGTTTTCACAACTCAAAAATATGACCATCAAATTTCTCGATCTCTATCTTTCCACTACTCACCATCTTCTTTCACCACCTGAATCGATATCACAGATCTCCTACTGAACAGGGTCTACCACAAGCCTGAGCGAAATCCCTCAGCAACAAAGGCGTCCCCTTGAATACAAAACTTCTATGATACCAAATGTAGGTTTTAACCCTATATAGAAATTACCTGCATACGAATTCTAAAACGCAGAAAATAAACAATGCGAGAGCATAACACATAAATCACATATACATAGAGACTTTCCCCTGGATCCCAAAATTGGGACTACCAGCTTGATTTTTCATTATATTCCTTTCAAGGTTACAATACATATTTATACATGCCAAAGCATCCAACACCATGGACCGAAAACCTTCGCGTCCAAAACCATGGACCGAAAACCATTGCGTCCAAAACCGTGGACCGAAAACCATCGCGTCCAAAAAACATGTGTGAAAATCATGCAGAAAACCATAGGTGGGTCCGCCCAACCTAACATAGGGTCCACAACTAAAATTTTCTGGGGCGCTACCCCGAACCCCATAGAGTGGGGTTATGGGTACACCTCAAACCCCCTGTGAAACCCCCGCTACAAAATCGGCACAACGAAGGGGGGGCTCTGCGCCCCCCCCCACCTCTAATCCTCCGGTTAACTACGAGGGCTAGTCATGGAAAAAAATATAACACAACCCAACAAACCTAAAGGAATAATAAACCCAAGCGTTTGATATTAAAACCCAAATGGATAGTAAACCCAAGTGAGTAATACTAAAACCTCAAGGGGCTATGAATCGAAGGGAATAATATTAAACTCAAGGGACTAATATTATAGACACAACATTTGTAAACCCAAATGTAAATATTACAAAGACCAAAATAAACATCATTTATTTTCATGGTGAGACAATATTTGTCAAAATGGGACATCCAACCATTGGGCTAATATGGTAAACCAAAATAAAAATATTACAAACACTAAAATAAACATGGTTTATTTTCATGGTTTGACAATCTTTGTCAAAATGCGACATTCGCCCATTGGACTAATATTATAAACCCAGCATTGGTATTCCCAAATATAAATACTACAAACACTAAATTAAACATGATTTAGTTTGATGGTGAGACAATCCTTGTCACAATGTGGCACTCAACCATGGTTGACCATGATTGATAATATAAAGCTAAGGGAATAATAAACCCAAGGGAATAATGTTAAACCCAAGGGACTAATATTATAAACCTAAGGGTATAATAAACCTAAGTGATTGATATTATAAACCTAAAGGAATAATAAAACTAAGGGATCAATACTAAAACCCCAAGGGATTATGAACCCCAAGGAAATCATATTAAACCCATTGGACTAATATTATAAAGCCAACATTGTTAAACCCAAATATAAACATTGTAAACACTAAATTGATGGTGAGACGATTGTTGTCACAATATGACATTCAAACATGGTTGACCATGGTTTTCTATGATTGACAATGGTTGACCATGATTGATATTCTAAACACAAAGCAATAATAAAATGAAGGGATTAATACTAAAACCCCAAGGGATTATGAATCGAAGGGAATAATATTATACCCATGAGACTAATATTATAAACCCAAGGAACTAATAATCCCAATGGTTTAATATTATAAACCCGAGGAATTGGTGAACCCAACGGATAAATATTAAAAACCTAAGGGATCAAGAAGCACAAAGGATTGACATTATAAATACAAGAGATTAATAAAGATGACAATGATTGATAATATCAACCCAAGTTAATAATAACCCAAAGGATTAATACTAAAACCCCAAGGGATTATTAACCCAAGGAAATAATATTAAAACTAATGGACTAATATTATAAACCCAACATTGGTAAACCCTAATATAAATATTAGAAAGACTAAAATAAACATGGTTCCTTTTCACAATGTGACATTCAACCATGGTTGTCTATGATTGACAATGGTTGACCATGATTGATATTATAAACCTAAGGGAATAATAAACCCAAGGGATTGATATTATAGACCTAAAGGAATAATAAAACTAAGGGATCAATACTAAAACCCCAGGGGATTATGAACCCAAGGAAATAATATTAAACCCATGGGACTAATATTATAAACCCAACATTGTTAAACCCAAATATAAACACTACAAACAATAAAATAAACAAGGTTTATTTTGATGGTGAGACAATCGTTACCACAATGCGACATTCAAACATGGTTGACCATGGTTTACTATGATTGACAATGGTTGACCATGATTAATATTCTAAATGCAAAGCAATTAAAAAAATTAAGGGATTAATACTAAAACCCCAAGGGATTATGAACCGAAGGGAATAATATTAAACCCATGGGACTAATATTATAAATCCAACATTGGTAAACCCAAATATAAATATTGCAAACACTAAAATAAACATGGAAGGGAATAATATAAACCCAACATTCGTAAACCCAAATATAAATATTACAAACACTAAAAAAAACATGGTTTATTTTCATGGTGGGACAATCTTTGTCAAAATGTGACATTCAACAATGGGACTAATATTATAAACCCAACATTGGTAAACCCAAATATAAATACTACAAACACTAAAATAAACATGGTTTATTTTGATGGTGAGACAATTCCTATTGCAATGTGACATTCAACCATGGTTTACCATGTTTGGCTATGATTGACAATGGTTTACCATGATTGATATTATAAGCCTAAGGGAATAATAAACCCAAGGGATTGATATTATAAACCCAAATGAATAATAAATGCAAGGGAATAATACTAAAGCCTGAGGGATTATGGACCCAAGGGAATAATATTAAACCCAAGGGACTAATATTATAATCCCAACATTCGTAAACCCAAATATAAATGTTACAAAGACTAAAATAAACATTATTTATTTTCATGGTGAGACAATCCTTGTGAGAATGTGACATTCAACCATGGTTGAACATGGTTGACCATGATTGATATTATAAGCCTAAGGGAAGAATAAACCCAAGCGATTGATATTAAAACCCCAAGGGATTATGAACCCAAGGGAATAATATAAACCTAACATTTGTAAACCCAAATACAAATATTACAAACACTAAAATAAACATGGTGGGACAATTTTTGTCAAAAGGCGACATTCAACCATGGGAATAATATTATAAACCCAACATTGGTAAACCCAAATATAAATACTACAAACACTAAAATAAACATGGTTTATTTTAATTGTGAGACAATTCCTGTCGCAATGCGACATTCAACCATGGTTGACCATGTTTGGTTATGATTGACAATGGTTTGCCATGATTGATATTATAAACCTAAGGGAATAACAAACCCAAGGGTATAATATTAAACCCAAGGGACTAATATTATAAACCCAACATTCGTAAACCCAAATATATATATTACAAAGACTAAAATAAACATGATTTATTTTCATGGTGAGACAATCCTTATGAGAATGTGACATTCAACCACGGTTGACCATGGTTGACCATGATTGATATTATAAACCTAATGGAATAGTAAACCCAAGCGATTGATATTAAAACCCGAAGAGATTATGAACCCAAGGGAATAATATAAACCCAACATTCGTAAACCCAAATATAAATATTACTAACACTAAAATAAACATGGTTTGTTTTCATGGTGGTACAATCTTTGTCAAAATGCGACATTCAACCATGGGAATAATATTATAAACCCAACATTGGTAAACCAAAATATAAATACTACATACACTAAAATAAACATGGTTTATTTTGATGGTGAGACAATTCCTATCGCAATGCGACATTCAACCATGGTTGACCATGTTTGGCTAATATTGACAATGGTTTACCATGATTGATATTATAAACCTGAGGGAATAATAAACCTAAGGAATTGATATTATAAACCCAAGGGATTAATACTAAAACCCGAGCGATTATGGACCCAAGGGAATAATATTAAACCCAAGGGACAAATATTATAAACCCAACATTCGTAAACCCAAATATAAATATTACAAAGACTAAAATAAACATGATCTATTTTCATGGTGAGACAATCCTTGTGAGAATGTGACATTCAACCACAGTTGACCATGATTGATATTGTAAACCTAAGGGAATAATAAACCCAAGCGATTGATATTAAAACCCGAACGGATTATGAACCCAAGGGAATAATATAAACCCAACCTTCGTAAACCCAAATATAAATATGACAAACACTAAAATAAACATGGTTTGTTTTCATGGTGGGACAATCTTTGTCAAAATGCGACATTCAACCATGGGAATAATATTATAAACCCAACATTGATAAACCCAAATTTAAATACTACAAGCACTAAAATAAACATGGTTTATTTTGATGGTGATACAATTCTTGTCGCAATGCGACATTCAACCATGGTTGACCATGTTTGGCTATGATTGACGATGGTTTACCATGATTGATATTATAAAGCTAAGGGAATAATAAACCCAAGGGATTGAAATAATAAACCCAAATGAATAATAAACCCAAGGGATTAATATTAAAACCCGAGGGATTATGGACCCAAGGGAATAATATTAAACCCAAGGGACTAATATTATAAACCCAGCATTCGTAAACCCAAATATGCATATTACAAAGACTAAAATAAACATGATTTATTTTCATGGTGAGACAATCCTTGTCACAATGTGACATTCAACCACGGTTGACATTGACGATGGTTTACCATGATTGATATTATAAAGCTAAGGGAATAATAAACCCAAGGGATTGAAATAATAAACCCAAATGAATAATAAACCCAAGGGATTAATATTAAAACCCGAGGGATTATGGACCCAAGGGAATAATATTAAACCCAAGGGACTAATATTATAAACCCAGCATTCGTAAACC
>APFE031068109.1:68426-107576 GCA_000404065.3 Pinus taeda | reverse complement strand
ATAATCTAACTGGACTTGACTAGTTAGAACTAAGTCAACTGATTCTCTCATTATAGAACTCATACTTATTCCCTCAGTGAGTGGAGGAAATTAAGGATAAATTCCTCAATCAGTGGGACAACTCATGTGCATGCTCACAAAGACTTCAAATTTGAATTTCTTTAACTAATTAACTGAACTGAATTAATTAATTAATATTTCCAACTACTGTTAAGACCAAAATTAATTTTACCCCCTATAGATAGACTAGGGACTTCTATAAATAGGAAGGGACCTAGAAATGCTATTTTTAGAACTTTCTATTTTTAGCAGTTTCACCTCTCACCCAATGTGGCCAATGACCTCACTAGCCAAACTGCTATTTTTAGACATGCTATTTTTAGTAGGTCTATTTTTAGCACATTCTGAATTTAGCATTTCTTGTTGCACACTTTTCAACAGACTTTTGACTTTGGCAAATATTTAAAAAAATAATATTTTGGGAATATTCCATAGAATATTCCCTATTGGCCAATCATGTTTCGACACTTGGCATTCTGAGGTTGGATATGAGAATGACTATGTATAGGGAAGACCAATCAATGGGCATCACATGGCTTGCCAGGGCTGCCATGTGGTCGCTAGTTGGAGAAGTGGAGGTTACATAAAATTTTATTGCAATATACAGGATTTGACCCTGGGTCTCCGTGCTGCCAGCCGGGTAGCCTAACTGAGCAGGCTATGAGTGGTTCTTAACCACTATAGCTCAATAATTATATTTAATGTTTGGTTTCCTAACTGATCACGGTTCCGCAGGTGAGGTTTTAGCTGGTCCATGTGACTACTACCCCAAACATGAAATGTAACCTCTAATGGTTCTCACAAATTCTGCAAAGCATGCCATTCTGGGTGAATTTTTCCAAAATTAGTGGGGTTAACTATAGTTACTCCAAGTTTAGTGAAGTTTTCTTAGGCCAACTTAGACAAAACTTCAGTTGGTCATAACTTTCATTGGGGAGAACCTTTTTGAGTGATTTGTTTTTTTATTTTGAGTATTCTGAGCATTCCAAAGCCGATGGTATAGGTTGCAGAGCCAACAGAGCTGATCTTCAAGTACTTTTTCCATACAGAAGCTTGGAGAGCCATCAGGGCCTAGGGAGTGTTGGAGCTGTATTGGGCTATGGTTAACCATTGGAGGTGAAACAAAAGCCATTATTTACTGTTCTCTGTGTTTTGAACTCATTTCCACAACTTTTTTTTCCTGTTTAGGCTTTCTTATCACTGTATAACCATATTGATCATCTAATAAGAGGAAGGACATGCCTATTTGGGGGCCTTGGTCTCAGCAGATGTGGCCCAGGAGGGTTGAACTGCCTCATCAGCTGTTGTGTTATATTATGTGATTTTATCTTGCTGTGTTTTTCATATTTAATATGGTAAATAGTAAAATGAGAAAATACTCCTTCACACATAAGACTCGGAAATTTACCAAAAACACTTTGTTTCAATTGAAAGAGATGAGTAACAGTTTGAACATATAATTTAATTGAAATGAATGCCTTGAAAAACAAATACAAGTAGTTTCATTTTCAGATCAATCAAATCGACTGTTAAAGGTGTATCAACCTTCCCCAAGTTGGTTGTTATAGGAGTAACAGTTCTTCGAGGGTCGGTTTTACAGATGTAACAACTTTCTCTATAATAGTTGTTATAGGCATAGTAACCACCTCAAAGCCCCTGACATCTCTTATGGATGGTTCACATTCCTCATATATAATGATAGGGGAGTGACTTGGTTTAATTACCTTGCCTGATCACAATTGTATTACATTAATTCCCACGGGGGTAATAAGGTAGGTTTGGAAGGTAGTCAGAGCCTCTATGCATTGAGTTGCTTTATTGTTTGGGCTTGGGTTACGTTGCACAAGTACTTGGGGTCGCACAGGTGGTGGAGGAGCAGGAGTTTGGAAAGGAGGTAAGTGCAGCTATTGTTGCATGGGTAATCTAGGTAAAGCTAAGTTCTGGGCACTCCCTCTCCAATTCCAATTCCAAGGATATGGTTGAGATTGAGGATATCAGATAGAGGGAGATGGAGACCACTGGTTCTAGGTTGAAGGAAAATATGATGGAGGAGGAGTAGGGTATTTCCATGGATATTGTTGAGTATTCTATGCATTGTTCCACGAATTGAAAGAGGAAAATTCTTGAGACATACCTGGAGGTCGTGGTTTCCATGGCCTCCTTGGTGTGATGAACAAGAGGATTGCACTTCCTCACTTGATTATCTGAGTACTGCCTTTAGTTTAGGAAGGTCTAGAAATTTCTTTGTCGAATGTTCCAGCTTGCAAATATTACACAAGCTGATGTTGTTCAATTTTCATTCCCTCAAAGGATGTTTCTTCTCAGAATTCGGGCTAAACATAAGAAGAGGTGTGTTAGATTTTTCTTGTGTCTTCTTAATCTGTGCTATCATTATCTGTGAAAAGAGAGTACTGAGGATATCGGTCTTGAAATTTTTTAACAAATTCCCGATCTCTACTCTGGTTACTCCCCCGCTTGCAAATTTTTGTATTCGGGCAGAGGCATCTTGAATTGTACTCCTCCATTTGGACAATCCTCTAGAGCATCTTAGGCAGAGCTTTACAATTTTAGTGAATGGATCTTGCGATATATCCCCTTTTCCTAATAGGTTCAAGATGTCAAGGCAGCTTCCCCTCATTCCTATGATAAATATAGTCTTCAAGATTTCTTGGTCTAAATCGTTGTGTTTATACCTCTACAGATTATAGTGGAACCATTCCACATAATATTCTAGGCTTTCATCCTCCTTCTGTTTCATTCTAAATATCTCCTCCCTTAAGTCCCTCGTTCTGCAATAGTCCTGGTACTTTGATAAGAACGTCTTCTTCATTTCATTCCATGTTCGAATAGAAGCAGAGCCTGATCCCATGAACCATCTCAAGGCTGCCTGTTTTAAAGTAGAAGGAAATAATTTTAATTTATTAGCATCTGTGGTATAATCATAACTTCTTCATAAGACATCAAACTCAAATAGAAAGTTGTTTGGATCTTCCACAACCATCCCCTGAAAGGATGGTAAGGATGATAGAGGAATATTTTTCATAGGAGCTTCACCTCTAATATCCCCGATTGGGAACTCAAAGGTGGTGATAGTAGCATATATTTTAGCATTGTTTTCATCGTTGTCCCCCATGACTAATCCTTCTAACCGTTGCTATAGCATACACCCTTCAAACTTTTCTTGCGATGGCCTCGTAGATGTAATTAATGCCTCAGATACCCTTGGGGCTGGTTATTTCACCGCACTACCTGTATCTAGATATTGATAAACCAATAGGTGATTTTCCATCTCAAGTTTTCAATGTTCCTCCTCAATTTCCCCTTGCCCCTTGGTCCTTAAGTTCTGGCTACTAGCTTCCCCCTCCTGCCCCTGAATCGGATTCTTGGTCTTGGGGTTATGGGTGCTATCTTTAGAATGATATGGTCCCGAGATAGAGGAATGTGAGGTTTTTGCCTTTTCTATGGGAGTAATAGCTTTTTGTGGCCCTGTTTTCCTTGCAACCCTTTGAGAGATTAACTGTTCTTTTTCTACCTTAGAGATTAGTTCCTGGATAAATGTCTTCCTTCCCACATCTACACTCTTCCTTTCCTTTTTACGACCCATTTTTCCTGTGGTTGATTAGAGTTGGGAGTAATTTTAGTATCTCTATAATTCCTACAATTGCACACATGGACCCTATGTGTATTAACTCACACCCTAAGTGTCTCAGTCTTTGACAATGGTGAGCCTGCCCAGGTATGTTAGAGCGATGCGTGGGTTCTTAGCTCTCGTCTTATCGCCTAGAAACTGAAGAGTTGGAGACACACTAAAAAAACACCAAAATTCCCTAAGTGCCCTAGTGATCACAATGGTGAGCCCGCCCAGGTATGTTAGAGCGATGCGCAGGTTCTTACCTCTCGTCTTACCGCCCAGCAATTGTGGACTAGGAACACTCTATATCAAACAAACAACTTGGCTAATTGTATCCTCAACTTCCATCCCTGGCAACGATGCCAAAATGTAGTGTTGTTTTAATCAATCCTAATTGACTGAGACTGCAACATTTAATTATCAATCAAGGGTAGGTCTTGCCATTTCAATGGAGTTCACACTATCTGTGTCGATACACTACAACTAAGAATAAGAAAATGCAAAAAATAGTAAAAGATGTCATTGAACCAAATTGTTGAATCAAACCATTCATGTAGACATTAAAAACACTCCACAAAATGAAATCATGCTTTGCAACTATCAAAGTAAAGGCGTGCCACACAGAAACTAATATCTACTCCAGCTGATTACTATCGTTTTGTTTATTAACTCAATGTAACAACATAATATAAATGGAAACAACAACAAATGTAATCCACGATTTGTATAGCAATAGCGAGAAACCATAAATCAATTAGCTAAACTAGAATGTACACTACCTCTATCACTGCAATCCCTGCCAAAAAGGAGGGCCTTTTCTCCTCAGCAGGGCATAGGAATAAAACAAAAGTAATTAACGAATCAACTGAAGAGCACTAACAACATCACCATGCTAATTAATATTAAAAATAAACTCATAATTACAGAAGCAGATTAATAGTACTTTTCTATATCATGTTCTTGTACATGAAAAATCGAGTTCCTTTATAGTTATTACAACCCGAAATTAGAAGCAGATCATTCATGAGAATCTCACAATTCTCATGCTGATAAAAAATAAAAGTAGCTACAACCTATTTCCAAATACAAATATACAGTAGTTAGGATTGCAACCACTTGGGTATGTTGCTTCCAAAATAGACAATCCCTACTGCTGACAGCTGTTAAGTGGAATAGTACCCACATTTTCCATCTCAAGCACAACAACATCGAGTGGATAGTAGTTTGGGATGTCACGACATCACTCACAATAGCACTTTTGGTGTAACAATGGACTCTTGTATCAGCGTGTAGTGTAACAACATCCAATGTGTAATAACAACCTGTAACCGCATCTAGTGTGTAACAGCAACCTATAAGAACATCCAGGGTGTAACAACAAACCTTTCTACCCTTCTCTGTAGTTAATACACGCTACATGTTTGCTTCATAGCTTTGTTGTTGCGAGCCATCACTTAAAAAGAAGAAGATATTCCCAAAATATTCTTCAATACTCTCCCAGTTAGCCACAAAAAGGAATAAAGCATTGTATTATTCAGTAAAATACAACAAAGTAACAAGACAGTAGAATAGGTTAAAAAGGTGAGAAAACAGGGAAATTGATCATGTAAATTCATAGTCCTGGAGCACAGAAAGGTCAAAACTAGGCAAAGAATGTGCTGAAAATAAGTAAAAAACCACACCCAACACCATGTGTGGATCTTGAGACATGCAGGGTGAAATACAAGAGGACTTGTACTGCTATTAGCACTTGGTTATTTGTTTTCCTCTCTCTTTATGAAAGAACTTGTTGTCTTCAGCCGATAAAACCCTAATGGAAAATATGTTCTGTTCAGCATGAGTCTTGGTGAAAGCACAACGCTTGCACTTTAACTAGTACCACCTACTCTAATCGGTTCTTTTGGGTTAACCCTTGTCATCTCAGTCAAGTAGAGTAAGGTGGGGGGAAAACCTTAACAAGTATTGTCAGAGGTATATATAAAATACTTCTCTGAAGGGACAACCTCTTCTACTCTCAATAAGTCGGGATCCCTCTTCCACCTCTAAAAAAAATAAGTGCTGATGCACAGTTCTTTGAGAAATAAAAAATGAAAAAAGAAAAAATGAATAAGGCGAAAGAAGAGAAATGATTCCTGCACAGAGATGTGATGCAAGTAACTTCGTCGGGGTACTGACCATGCTCACTAGTAGTGGAGAGATGCTTGTGTCCTTGCGTGACTCCGCTAGGGTACTATCCATGCTAGTTGGCAGCATAGCAACACTAGAGATGAAAATAAGACTCTGACATCTCTATTTCTTGTGTACCAATAAACCCCTCATCCCCAATCGAAACAACTGACTCGAATTCTCTTGGAATGTGTGCTGACTGATCAAGAGAATGGTAAGGGACTATATCTTTAACTCAAGTTTATTGCTAAAGCCATGACGATCGAAGAATAGAATAATACTTCAAGAGGATTTAGACTCACTTTTCATGAACAAGGTCCATACAAAGAGCTCAAGCTCTACCAGTGTGTCGCCAATGTTGTAGGGGCTGCAACCAACCTCCAAAATTTTACCTTCACTTCGTTTTGGAGCTGCCTCCTCTAAATCATTGTATCTATCCTACACTGATCATGTAATTGTGCTTATTTGATTTTATTTCTCATTTAACAACTTTTTTTCAACTCACTCGTTCTGTTAGTCAACCACAAGCACACCCAGCATTTGGTTCACACCCATTCAATTAGCTGTCAGGAAAAATTGCACAAACCTGGAGCAAATCTTGTCTTTCCCTCATGAATTGCACAGAGTAGCCTAGCAGCATCCCTTCAATCAGAAATTGAGTAGAGCAAGCGAACCAACCTTGCTCTGGAAATATCATAGAGAAAGCTAGGCTAGCTTCATTTCCCTCGAGAAATGCGCAAAACTGGCCTAGTTACACTACTCTTCATAAATGCGCAGAGCAGCCGAGACGAGTTTCACTTTTCTCCAAAATTGCACAGAACTGGCCAGCTACACTGCTCTCTGGAAATGCACAGAGAATCCCAACATCATTTCTCTGGAAAATTGTGCAGTGTTGGCTAGTCATATAAGGCCTCTGAGTCTAGAAACAACGCAAAAGTTTTCCCTCAGTTGTTGTCCATTACATGTGCCAAAAGGTTGCCTGATTCCTTCCTAAATTGCACAATCCTTCTTTGCATGCCGGGTATCTTTTCCCGAAAAGGAAAAAAGAGAAAAGCAAAAAAGAATCCCTAGATTTTAGGGATCTATTTTTAGCAGCATGAGTTACATACAAAACTATTTTTAGAAACTCCCCTCCAAGTGTCACTTTTTCCTAGAATTGTGGCATGCGCGTCACAAACCCTAATTTTTCCAAATCTATTTAAACAAAACCTCAGAGCTCATTCTTCACATTCAATATTAGATCTCTAGGATTCTTGAGGCATCTAGGAACCTTTAGCACAGTCGATGCAACTTTTCTTTTCATGCCTTTTACCGATTTTCTATCGCTTTTTAGTTTTTTGCTTTTATGAGTGTTTTTTCCTTGGTTTTGTTGAATAAATGCTAATGTTTCAATGTATTTTAGTTTTTAGAAGTGTTGTTTCAAGTTTTGCATTACCTTTCCTTAGTGTCGCACGCATAACCTTGTTTCTGCACTCACAATTATCATTTCGGCGACTCGCTTCATGAGCTTCTTGGTTTTGTCGTTTGACTAATTTATGCACTTGCTTCAATCACATGCATGTTTATTTCACTCAAATCTGCACTAGCTTTGCACACACATTCACTCCTTTGTGTTTTTAGGTTTCCATTGGGTAGATCCAGGCTGGCTTGGTCTGAATCTTGTCTTTCCCAACATGCTCTGCGCATTCCTAACGGTTAAGGCTCCACCATGCCTCTAGGAATTTCACAGAGGTTTCCCACACTATCTCTCAATTGTGCTCTATGAAATCCTGGGAGGAAGTGCCCAGTCCTTCCCACTGGAATTGCACAATGTGCAGCTCTAGCCAGCAACCCAGCCTAACTGTTCTGCGCATTGCGTAGTTTCAATCAGCAGTCAAACTCATTGGACTGTGCATTGCATAGATCCAACCAACAGTCAGCCTCACTGGCAAGTGGGACTGTGTAATGCACAGATCCAACTGACAATCTCCCAGCTTCTGAAAGTCAATTTTGTGTAATCTTTCCCATGAGTCACCAGTTTGTTTCTTGAATGTTTCGCGAAGTTGTTTGATGTTTTTTGTTGACATTTTCTCGCCATGAGTGACTTTGTTATCTCTAGGTACCATATGTTTTTGAGCAACTTCTCAGTAGTACAGGTATCATGGCCTCCAAGAGATTTGGATCAAAAGACATAGTTGAAATTAGTATTAAGGACATGATTGAATAGGGGTCTATGAGCTTTCCCATGTACATATACACACACTTATTCATTGAGAAATACATCAACATCACATGGAAAAAAATCAACGCCATTTTCTCATGTAGCTTTGAGGAGAATCTGGAGGATCAATAGGTCTATGTGAACATCCAAAAGTCGGGATTATATAAGGTGGCATATAGGTTTCCCATGTTCCCTTGCGCAGATGTGATCCACTGGATTGTCTCACACACTGATCCTAAGACAATGATACTGAGAAGTGTCAATGGAGCAAGGCTCGCTTCCTTTAGGATGGAGGATTATTAGAAGATATATCATTTTCCATCTTCAGTGAGTAGGATGGATGCACTATTATACACTCCTAATAGCAACATGAACACAAGAGGTATCTTGAAGCGTTGAGTAAAGGAGCCAGCAAAGTTCAAGATGATGCCTAACCAGATATATAGGACGAAGACACTCAGGAAGACATACCAGTTCTTGGTCATCTTCGTATGCTCCTTATATGGCCAAGGAGTACAAATACCTTCCCGCAGAGTTGGGTTGCTATGTTGGATTTGCTAGAAACTGAAGGAAAACCATTCAACTTGTCCAACATGTGGGCTCTCCAGTTGAATGTGCATCTATGCAATGCTCAAAGTCCACCCAAGGATCAACAAGCAAGATTCTTCATGTTTTCCTACTTGCTTGATGAAATTTGTGCTCGTCAATAGTTTCCTGACATGTGTTTGGCATGGACATCTTCAGAGAGTGTTTTGAATGTATATTGCAGGGTGCTCTCAGATTGCAACTACCGAGGAGTCATGGCTAGAATATATGACAATTTCATCGCCCCTCTGTACATGATGATCTTTGAACAAGATCAACCTTGCATGTCCCAGGCAACAATGAAGGCATTTTTTAACATTACAGGTTGGTACACCTCACCCAAAGGCACCTTCATCAAGATGTACAATGCGGAGAAAGCCCTGCATGTGCTTCTGAGATTTTCCATAGACAAGTTGGTCATGCAGGAGGTTGTGTACCACATCTCGACAAGGTTATCAGCTGAACAACACAGTAAGAAGAAGGCACCATGGCCTATGCTTCTTGTGTGAATTAGGTTATACATGATTAGGAGTTTGAAGGAAGCGAATGCCCAGGTGGTAGACTTCAAGAAGTTTAAGTTCAGAACCAACAGTTTCAACCCTTACGACCCACATGGTTTATGTAGGGACCACTATGCGAGAGTGTATTGTTCTTGTATCCAGAGGGCATGTCATTGGATTGAGGAAGACCCATGGATATATTGTTATAACTCCTCTAGGCTCAATGAACCATTAGCATTGTAGTAGAGTGGCTAGTAGTGCTCCAGGAAACAACACCATAGGGAGCAGCAACAACAGCAACAGTAAACCTATGCAAGACAAAGGCAAGGGGAAGATTGTTGAAAGCACAGAGATGGCTGATGCTACCTTGGTCGGTGCTACAAAGGATGATGCCAAGCCACGAGCTCGAGTGTTAAGTTCTTGATAGAAGAAAACGAGTGCATGGGTAATGATTTTCAAGTAGACAAGCAGAGAGAGGAACAATCAACAAGATCTGCCATAGTAGAGATGAAGATGGCCATACTTGTTGAAGCATCGACTCTTCAGATAGTCACGCAGAGACTATATGACAGGTTTGTCACCATGGACAAGGAAGTTGTCCATCTACATGGTCATCAGTAGCGTTCCACCAAGACAACGCGGATGATCACAGGTATACATATCGTAGTTGATCATATACAAACATGGACAATGAGGTACAAGGGATCCCCGCTTCACTTGAAAAATATGATGAAGATGTAGGTAGAGTTGGATAAAGCACGCATCCGGAGTCTGATCCAGAACTATGAGAAACTCTCGCTACTCATAACCAGTGTTGAGGCTTCACATACATGGTTGTACAAGAGTGTGGATGTCGTGGTGATAAAGTATGATACCCTGTCAATTGTTACGCTCACCAAGGCTAAAGATAAGAACCAAGTCATATTGGAGCTTAATGCATACTTTGATCAGTTGATTCTCACAACCACCAGTGCAGATAACATGCAAATTTACATCGCCAATCCAGCCTTGCTCAAGACTAAGCTGTGCATGTTACAGGATGAGTTGGACCGAGGTTCCAAATAGGTATACCTGGTAGCCATAGAGGCAAGAGTTTGTTTCTAGAAGGACATCGCCAAAGAGTACGAGGACACTATTGCACACTACCAAGCATGGCATCAGTTGTTCATCGAGGATCACATAGAGGAGGTTGATGAGTTGGTCATTCCAAAGCCTTCCAAGTCTTAGTGTTTTCTTGTCTAGCTAACTCAGGCCAATTTTGTCCCACATGGATATATGTGGAAAATGTGTCATTTTTGTAAACATGATGTAAAGTGAAATTCCAAGCGTCATTAATGGAATAGAAATAGTCATATGTGATGTAAAGAGTTATGTAATGAAGTTGAAGAGCCATGAGGGTAGTCCAATAGTCACAAAGGGGAATGCCAAAGGTCACACCACCCTTTGTTATAAATAGAACCTCATAACTCATAGAACAGGATTTTAGAAACCAAGCTTTTGCTAGGTACTGCTTAGAGAGGGCTTGGAGTGTATTGTGATGAGCCTTGGCTTCTCCACTATGTAAAGAAAGTACGTCTCTTTGGAGGAGCAGGCGGTGTTGGCCGTAATGTTCCACTATTGGGTCTAGTGTTTGTCATTGTTATACGTATGGATCAAACTTTCACTTTATATAATATAATAGAGCCAACATGTTTCATGCATATGTTGTTATTGTAGTTCGACTATTATGGTTACTTTAGCAATGTATGTAGTTTTACTTCCGCATTGATGTATGGAATATTTTGTATGTGATTGTATGAATCTTATTGAAGTGTGTTGTTGGTTTAACTCATCAATTTGGGTTGTCGACTATTCTTCTTTCCATTTTTTGATGTCATCCAACTCTTGTGTTCCTTTCAAGTTGCATACTATTGTAGGCTTCTAAGGGACACTCTTCTTTCCCCTTCCATGTGATAGAACCTCCCCATGCATATCTCTTGACTCACTGCAAGGTCACACACTTGCTTCCAACAAGGATATATTTCTTACCTCTGTGCAATATCGTACTCAAGCAATAACATTACTACCCACATTTAGGACTCCTAATCCAAATGGTCTGAGGTATAGTTGGGACTTCTTACTAGGGAAATCCCCTGACATGTTGGCGGGTTCAGCACTGTCAACACCTTCAAAGTCTACTATTCCTACTTCTTCTTCCTCTTCATATTTTTTAATATTTTGTTTCTTGGAGTCTTCTCCAAAAGCGATGAGTAGATATTCGTTTGAATCATCCTGAGAGGAGTTTTCATTGTCTGATTCTAGTGTTGATCTATCCTCTTGTCCAACATGTGGGCTCTCCAGTTGAATGTGCATCTATGCAATGCTCAAAGTCCACCCAAGGATCAACAAGCAAGATTCTTCATGTTTTCCTACTTGCTTGATGCAATTTGTGCTCGTCAATAGTTTCCTGACATGGGTTTGGCATGGACACCTTCAGAGAGTGTTTTGAACGTATATTGCAGGGTGCTCTCAGATTGCAACTACCAAGGAGTCATGGCTAGAATATATGACAATTTCATTGCCCCTCTGTACATGATAATCTTTGAACAAGATCTACCCTGCATGTCCCAGGCAACAATGAATGCATTTTTTAACATTACAGATTGGTACACCTCGCCCAAAGGCACCTTCATGAAGATGTACAACGAGGAGAAAGCCATGCATGTGCTTCTGAGATTTTCCATGGACAAGTTGGTCATGCAAGAGGTTGTGTACCACATCTCGACAAGGTTATCAGCTGAACAGCATAGTAAGAAGAAGGCACCATGGCCTATGCTTCTTGTGTGAATTAGGTTGTACACGATTAGGAGTTTGAAGGAAGCAGATGCCGAAGTGGTAGAATTCAAGAAGTTTAAGATCAGAACCAATAGTTTCAACCCTTACGACCCACATGGTTTATGTAGGGACCACTATGCGAGAGTGTACTGTTCTTGTATCTAGAGGGAATGTCATTGGATTAAGGAAGACCCGTGGATATATTTTTATAACTCCTCTAGGCTCAATGAACCATTAGCATTGTAGTAGAGTGGCTAGCAGTGCTCCAGGAAACAACACCATAGGGAGCAGCAACAACAACAGCAGTAAACCTGTGCAAGACAAAGGCAAGAGGAAGATTGTTGAAAGCACATAGATGGTTGATGCTACCTTGGTCGGTGCTACAAAGGATGATGCCAAGCCACGAGCTCGAGTGTTAAGTTCTTGATAGAAGAAAATGAGTGCATGGGTAATGAGTTTCAAGTAGCCAAGCAGAGAGAGGAACAATCAACAAGATCTGCCAGAGCAGAGATGAAGATGGCCATACTTGTTGAAGCATCGACTCTTCAGATAGTCACGCAGAGACTATATGACATGTTTGTCACCATGGACAAGGAAGTTGTCCATCTACATGGTCATTAGCAGCGTTGCACCAAGACAACGCGGATGCTCACAGGTATACATGTCGTAGTTGATCATATACAAACATGGACAATGAGGTACAAGGGATCCCCGCTTCACTTGCAAAATATGATGAAGATGTAGGTAGAGTTGGATAAAGCACGCATATGGAGTCTGATCCAGAACTATGAGAAACTCTCGCTACTCATCACCAGTGTTGAGGCTTCACATACATGGTTGTACAAGAGTGTGGATGTCGTGGTGATAAAGTACGATACCCTGTCAATTGTTACGCTCACCAAGGCTAAAGATAAGAACCAAGTCATATTGGAGCTCAATGCATACTTTGATCAGTTGATTCTAAAAACCACTAGTGCAGATAACATGCAAATTTACATCGCCAATCCAGCCTTGCTCAGGACTAAGCTACGCATGTTATAGGATGAGTTGGATCGAGGTTCCAAATCAGTATACCTGGTAGCCATAGAGGCAAGAGTTTGTTTCTAGAAGGACATCGCCAAAGAGTACGAGGACACTATTGCACACTACCAAGCATGGCATCAGTTGTTCATCGAGGATCACAAAGAGGAGGTTGATGAGTTGGTCATTCCAAAGCCTTCCAAGTC
The DNA here is from genome assembly GCA_000404065.3 of Pinus taeda. Taxonomy (NCBI): domain Eukaryota; kingdom Viridiplantae; phylum Streptophyta; class Pinopsida; order Pinales; family Pinaceae; genus Pinus; species Pinus taeda. Next base: position 94,394 of record APFE031068109.1, on the reverse strand, counting down.
TTAGTGTTTTCTTGTCTAGCTAACTCAGGCCAATTTTGTCCCACATGGATATATGTGGAAAATGTGTCATTTTTGTAAACATGATGTAAAGTGAAATTCCAAGCGTCATTAATGGAATAGAAATAGTCATATGTGATGTAAAGAGTTATGTAATGAAGTTGAAGAGCCATGAGGGTAGTCCAATAGTCACAAAGGGGAATGTCAAAGGTCACACCACCCTTTGTTATAAATAGAACCTCATAACTCATAGAACAGGATTTTAGAAACCAATCTTTTGCTAGGTATTGCTTAGAGAGGGCTTGGAGAGTATTGTGATGAGCCTTGGCTTCTCCACTATGTAAAGAAAGTACGTCTCTTTGGAGGAGCAGGCGGTGTTGGCCGTAATGTTCCACTATTGGGTCTAGTGTTTGTCATTGTTATACGTATGGATCAAACTTTCACTTTATATAATATAATAGAGCCAACATGTTTCATGCATATGTTGTTATTGTAGTTCGACTATTATGGTTACTTTAGCAATGTATGTAGTTTTACTTCCGCATTGATGTATGGAATATTTTGTATGTGATTGTATGAATCTTATTGAAGTGTGTTGTTGGTTTAACTCATCAATTTGGGTTGTCGACTATTCTTCTTTCCATTTTTTGATGTCATCCAACTCTTGTGTTCCTTTCAAGTTGCATACTATTGTAGGCTTCTAAGGGACACTTTTCTTTCCCCTTCCATGTGATAGAACCTCCCCATGCATATCTCTTGACTCACTACAAGGTCATACACTTGCTTCCAACAAGGATATATTTCTTACCTCTGTGCACTATCGTACTCAAGCAATAAGATTACTACCCACATTTAGGACTCCTAATCCAAATGGTCTGAGGTATAGTTGGGACTTCTTACTAGGGAAATCCCCTGACATGTTGGCGGGTTCAGCACTGTCAACACCTTCAAAGTCCACTATTCCTACTTCTTCTTCCTCTTCATATTTTTTAATATTTTGTTTCTTGGAGTCTGCTCCAAAAGCGATGAGTAGATATTCGTTTGAATCATCCTGAGAGGAGTTTTCATTGTCTGATACTAGTGTTGATCTATCCTCTTTGGAGTAGAGTCCCTTTTACTGAGTGAGATTCTTCTTCTCATGTTTTTTAGATTTTCCTCAAGATTTCTAATCATATTCCTTTTTTGTCCTTTCTTTGTAAGGGAACTTGGACAAAAAATGTCCAAGTTTTCCACAATCAAATAATTTAAAGGGATTCTTGTCAGGATGCCATTCCATACCCGATTTCATGTAGGCATGCTTGATATTTTCATTTTTTGCATTGTGTCCCCCCTTTAACACAATTTAGTAGTTGACCCCATTATATTTTGGATTAAATTCGAACTCTACATCTTGCCACAACTTGTTCTTTGTAAATAATTTTGAAATGCACAAATTAAAATGCAATCCTAAACTAGTTGCAAGGATTATGTTCCTAGCAAAGGTTGAAGATAAGGGAACAAAAGGAAATGAACCAAAAAAAGGGAAGAAAAAGAATACTAACAATTACAAGGCATTAAATATGGTGTATGAAGAAGGGGAAATTCCACAAAATAACCCCTCGTCGTAAAAGAATGATCAAAAGTTGATATCAGATCTAGATCCAGATTAAATTAATGAAAATATTCCATCGTTAGAAGAATATATGATGCCAACACAATGGATCGTGGAGTCTTCTACGAAGGACGAAGAATTCTTCTTTGCTAAAAACACCATGATGGGGTTGTCTTTTCTAAGTTCAGAATACAAAAAATCAGAGGCTGAGAAGGAAAAAGATCTAGAAAGGCCCCAATGAAAGGTAGGTTGGAAGACAAATAGAGAGGTGAGATTGGAGAAAATAGAGAAATATAAACAAATGGGCACTCAATGAATTCTAGATCCAAAACTCAAAGGCTAGAGGAACATCAGAAATGGAGGAGACTCTGCCCCTTAGCAAGGGGCAAACCATATATGCAATAATTAATGAAGGTTATCTCCTTGAGTTGTAGGGTATTATCATTGGAAAAAATATTGAAGAAGCTGACTTCGTTAATCAATAAAGAATAACCCTTAGTTCTTCTACTCTAGGAGACAAAAATGGGGGATCAAGATATCCTTCAAAAATAACATAATATTTGGAATGACAATGGGATTCTTTATATTAGTTAAAGAGTAAGCTTTGGGTGGTGTGTCCACCCTATCCAATAAATCATTCCTCAGGTTGCTTGATCATCAATTGTCCACCCAAAAATTTTCTACCATATTTATTCATATCAACATCAAATAACATTCGTGCGAAAAGAAAAGGGGTTCTTAAGTTAGAGATTTGTTTCAATAAATTTGGAAGATATCATCCAAAAATAAAAAAATTTGGACATAAAACATTCCTCCAACAAATTTACTTTGAGCTAAAAAATTATGGACTGTGTTATATTGCTACTCATTTATATAGATTCTTAATAGCACACTTACTCTTGTCTCAAAATATATTGCTCTATTTTTGAATCCTTCTTTGAAATATTTCAAATCACATACCAGGTTTTCTTGAAATCAGTGAAAATATTAATTTTAAGCCCCTTCCCTTATGTTATTATCCAATATGGGGATGAACAACAGGTTTCAGCGTTCTGGTAAGGAAAATCCGAAGTGAATGGATAATGGGAAACTGAGCGATGACTCGGGAACAAAAGATCAAGTGATTAAAAATCACATTAAAAAAGCAGGATCAAGAAAAATAGATAGAGAGATAATCAGAGATACTGGAACATGAAAAGAGAATGGAAATTATACAATCCAGTATAGAGGATGGCCCTATGACAAATGACTTGCCTAAGGAATAAAGGGAAGAATTTCCAAATTATCATAAAGCAATAAAAGAGGTAGAGGAAATTTGATGTTTAAAGTCCCAAAGTATTTAGTTAAAGTAAGGAGATATAAATACAAAATATTTTCATTAACAAGCAAAGAACCTAGTCTAGAAAAATAACATCAAAGAGATAACAAAAATAGATACTAAAATATTAGACTTTTCCCAAATCAAGGAGGAGGTGGTCCATCAATTTAGTGATTTGTACAACACCAAATCCCTAGGCAACTCTGGCGTAGGATTATCAATGTTGGAACGGATTCTGGAAGCTGTATCTTAGGAGAATAACCTTGCTTTGATAAAAGAGCTCGCGGAAGAGGAAATATATCAAGAAGTATTCTCCTTTCAACTCAAATAAAGCTCCAAGGCCAAAGAGTTTTTTACCCACTACAAACATTAATTTTAGGAGATAATAAGACTTGATTTTTTCAGAATGGTGCATTACACTTTTAAGAATAATTGCATAGGGGCTGAAATTAACTCTTCCTTTGTTGATTCCCAAATAATCAAGCCCTGCTTTTTTTTCAATATTCAAACCCATTTTTGTTTTGTAATGTTTCATATAAAGTGATTTCTAAGATTTTTTCCAGAAGACTTAAGCCCTTTCTTCCAAAAATAATATTGAAAAATCAAGGAGCTTTTGTGCATGAGGGGAAAATGATAAATTATTCTTGTTCAAAAGGCTATCAATTCTAGTTAAAATTAGGGAGACAAAGGCATGATTGTCAAACTTGACATGGAAAATGACTTTAATAGAGTGAGTCATGAATTCCTATTTAAGGTGATGACAAAATTTGTCTTAATGCTAAATTGATTCATTGGGTTTCTCTTTGCATAAAATTGCACTAAGTTACCCCCTTGTTAGTGGGAGAGTGGTTGGGTTTTTTCATGCCTCACAAGGCCTTCACCAAGGTTTCCCCTAATCTCCATCCTTGCATATCATTATGGAATATTCCCTCAGTCACATATTGGAATTTGAAAGAAGATGTATGTTGGCCCTTAGTTTTGGTCTATTTTTGCTTAGGGAAACCTATTTAATCCTTATATTTTCCATCCATTTTCCATCACATCCATCTCATTTTGATGTATTTTATGCATATTTAGGTGTTTAATTTTAATTTTGCAATTTCTAGAAGTTTTTATGAAAATTGAGTTTCAAGTGCAATTTTGGACTGAATCAGAAATTCCCGTAATAGCTATATGGATGACATGTTTGCACGACACTTGGGCTCGAGTTTGATGCATGGATGGAAAGCTTGGGAAATAGGACTAAGCTAACTCCACTTGTTTCGTCCAGAACAAGCTTTATTAGGCCCGGTCAAGGCTAGTCAAACATGACTAGTCACCAGAAAATCCCTAGGAAATAGGGCAATTTTGAAATTTTATGGGATTGACCATATTTCTTGGGATGAATTGGATGAGTTCGACTTAGATAGTTGGATATGAGTAGATATGAGTGTTATAGATAATACAGATCAATTTATTTCATTAAACTTCTATTTAAAGCCAAGACTTTGATGGCTTTTGTAATGGAATTTATATGTAACTTTTGTATAATTTGAGTTGGGAGCTAATTTGAAGAACTTGTTTCATTCCAATTTGTTGTTCATGCTTGGTTGATTTATTAAATTTGTTGTAGCTGAGATCTCTTCAAGTGTGCAAGGCAAGGGTGGAGGGCCCTAGCACCAAGCTAAGTACACTTCTTGGTTCAATTACATAGTTTTCATAGACTAGTTTTTGTTTCAAATGTATTTAGATGTGTGATGATTGCTGAATGAATATTGGTTTAACTCTAATCTACATATGAAGGGACACAAAGGATTTTAAGTTAAATTCCCCTTCTATTTTATCTTGAACTAAAACCAAATTTCATTCTCCATTTCTCATTTGAAGTTATTTATGCATTTCTGGTTTGAAGCAATGGTGATTGTGATATAGTAGGATTGTGAAGAAGGACAATTTGGACCTTCTTAGTTAGGAGCCTCTTCTTTTACATCTTCTGCATCATAAACCATTGTTAATTAGTGCTCTTAGATTTATCTTCATGAAAGTAGTATTGTAGGGAAGTACAACGTGGTTCTCCTAAGTTAGGAGCCTCTTCCCTCATATATTACATAAATGAATTAAAAATTGTTAAACTAGGTTTATATTTGTAATATGCACTTCTTAGTTTTCAAATTTTATCTTCTAAACTTGATTATATCTGATGTCCATATACAGTGGATTTGCCTCCAAGTTTTACAAACCCGGATTGATAATTAAATACTTGTGTTAATTTAATCAATAAATTAGCTCAACAATGTGAGCATCTCCCAGGAATCAAGTCTGTCATAGCGAGCAAGAGCATCAATCACTCTGAATTTGTTGATGATAGACTTTTAATGGTTGGAGCTTCCTCAATAACAACAAGACGATTTAAAAGGGTTCTGGATAATTTTCTTGAAGCTTCAGGAGGTCAAACAAATTATAGGAAATATCATATTTATACATGGAATATTTCATTTAGAAAGAAAAGACTAATTGGAAGAATAATTGGCTTTCAGTTGGAGGAAACATTGGAAGAATTTAAGTATTTAGGAATTCCTATTCGCCTAAAGTCACATTGACCCCAATCTTGGGAAGGTGTTATTTCAAAATTCAAAGGAAAATTCGCTGCTTGGGGGCTTAGATGGCTCAATATTGCAAGTCTTGTTGTTATGATCAAAGCATTCCTCTCTGCTTTACCACTTTATCGATTCTGAATGGTTCTTTCTCCACAAAGTATTCTCTTTGTTTTCGCAAAAGAAATTCGCATGTTTCTATGGGAAGGAGGCAAAATAAGTATAAGTAAATTCCATCTAATTAAATGGGGGTGTTGTGAAGCATCCTAAAAATCATGAAGTGCTTGAGAATAAGGACCCTATTCTAATGAATAAAGAAATAGGGGCAAAACTGGTTTGTAGATTCATCACCTAAGAAGAAGATTGGTGGACGTAGTTTGTCAAGGAAAAATACCTTCAAGAAAGAACAAGAAGTCTAGATTCAATTTAAGCCTCAAGAGGGTGCTCCCTGATCTGGAAAAAAATTGTATTAGCGGTCCCTATCATTTGTTCAAGTCTCTATTGGAAGCCAATAAATAGGGAAATATAAATCTGTGGATTGATAAAATAATGTACCAACAACCCACATGAATGTTTCTAGGAGTTTCTTCCACCAAGAGAATTCTTATGTGCTCAAAGAAAATTCACATTAGCTAAAATTTCTAGTTGGGATGAGGAAGTTAATTGGGCTAGATGGAAATTTAGAAATATTCCACATAATTTTCGGCACTTGGCCTTCAAGCTTCATGATCAACTGGTGGAATGCATGCCATAGAAATTAGAGGAAACAGATCAGGCTTCAATAACATCCGGTTTTTCTTGTCTGTACTATAATTAAAAAAAGCATTACATATCGAAACTTTGAAAAAGATATAAGACCCCAAAATTTGAGAACATTTTATCCAGCAACAAAGAAAATAGTACAATTGAAATCGAATGCCAGTTTTTACTATAGTCACTGGTTTTTCCATGAGAGTGGGGATTGAATTTCTACTTGGTTGATTTTTTTTGTTTTTAAATCTAACCAAATTTCGGTGAAGTTCTGAAATAAATTTTATTCCGAAATATTTTCTAGTTCAACGTTTCCGCTTTTCTCGAGTCAACTCATGAGGTCCCTCCTCCTCTTCCTTCCTTTCTCCAAATCCCTAAAATTTATGGATTTTTTTTAATGTATGAATGTCACAAAATTCCAATTAACTTTTGGACAAATTCTTGGCCACTTTCTTTACGCGGTTGCTCCCAGTCAGGACACCGCCATTCTCACTTTCCTAAATTTTCTCATTCATATTTTTATACAAAATTTCAATTAATTTCTAATAAAATAATATAAATATTACATTATATAAAATGATATAAATTGGAAAAAAAATTACAATGATAAATGTATTCACAACTTCATTACCGTTTTTATTAATATATATTTATTTTGATATAAAAATTTGCTATATATCTCATATTTAATAAAAATAATAATGAAAACTAAAAATAGGAATCTTTGATAGACATCAATACATATTAATGGTGTAGTTTAACTTATAGACTAAATAGTTTATTTCATAGGAATCCAATAATGCAATTTCAAGCTAAAATGTGATTTTTGTTTTTGTTTAAAATAAATTTTTGAATGCATAGATTCAACACCCCTGCACACTTAAATTCTACAGATTACACAACTTAGGCACTTTAATTATACAAATTAAACAAATTAAACTCACTTTTTTTTATTAAAATTAACCATTAGAAAATGTTATAGTAGAAAAGGCTCTTTCATCTATAAATTAAACTATGCCTATTTTAATTAATAGAATTGATATTGAAAGAATTTTTTTAATTAACATAACATCAATTCCATCTTTTATTATTAAAATCATTGCATTAATTTTATTATAAATACAATTAAATGAAAATACAAAAAAATCCATAATATTTTAAATGAAATAATTAAAAAAAATATGTAACACATTTAATAGTATTTATTTAATGTATATTAACTAATCATAAATAAAAATAATATATCAAAGACCATAAGAGGTATCGCACTGACCTAGTTCACAACATAAACATGTAAATGCGATACTTATATTTGTTTACCCAAATTTCTTATTCATTTTATATTTATCGAGCTATGGTTTATATAACATGTGAAAGATTTTGTTTACCCAAATTTCTAATTCATTTTATATTTATCGAGTTATGGTTTATATAATATGTGAAAGATTATGGACGAAGGTGATATTTTACTCGTGGGAAGTTATATTATTATATAAAAAGGTGTTTATTTCAAAACTTTTAATTCAAATGCATTAGAATGTTTTGGATAAATATAATTATATATATATATATATATATTAATATATATTAGGGTTTTTGAATGCTTTTTTAATAATGTTTATTTATTTATTTAAAAATTATTCACCTACTTTCAAGACTCTTCAACTACTAGATGAGTGTTACATTCTATTATCGGAACTTGTTCTTTCACTTTTACAAGATGTTACATTACAATCTTCACATGTACGAAATAGGCTTGAGTACGCCATGCAAGACATAACAAAGACTCAGACAGTTGTGGGAAGACCAACTCTTTGACATCCTTGTGATGATTGATGGTGGCGAATCGATGCCAAGCTTGGTAGCCTGTGATGGTATCTGTGTACTCTATGGTGACATCCTTTAGGAAGTGAAATCTTGCCTCCGTTGCATCTGGGTACACTAATTTGGCTCCTCTATCCAATGCATCTAATAACATGCACATCGTATTCTTGAGTGCAACAAGACCAACAAAAAACTAACACATAGTGTCTGCACTGATCTTCAAGTCTGTGCTAGTGGCTATGCGCCTCACCTTGTCGAATTACATGCCCAGCTAAAGTCAGACTTGGTTCATTGTCTTCGTCTCAGTGTGTGTTTCGATGGATGGGATAGCATGCATGCGCACAATGACATCCATGCGCCTGAACACTTGTGCATGTCATCGATAGCACTAATCACCCTGTATGCTCCATGCCAACTACCGGGATGTGTCTATGTATGGGCGTAGTTTCATCAACCTCTGTATGTTGCACCTCCTGTTGTACTTATTCCTATTGCACTTCCTTTCTCTCCTCTGCACAAATCTTGTTCTTCCTTGAGTTGTCGCTTCAACTCTTGCAACTCCTTTTCTGTTTCCCTCATCCTCTATTTGTCTCTTTGCCTTTGCACAATCCTCTTGTTGTGTTGTCGCCTCTTAGCCTCAATCTCTAAAGATGCTTTCATCACAAGTGGATATACTTTGAACTTAGAACTTTTCTCCACCTCTACACTGTCAACAACCTTCCTCTTGCCTTGGTCATGCGCAGGTCTGCTACCTTCTACTTCGTCTAATGGTGCTTCTCTCTATGATGCCACTACCATTTCATCTTGATATCCTTGTCTATGAAAAGCTTGGTGTCTTCATAGATAGGAAAGCTCATAGACACTCGCGCAACTACATCTCCATTTGTGCTCTCAACTGTGTCCTTTGACCCTGCTCTATGGGAGGCCATTGTGCCTGTACTACTAAGAGGTAGAAAAACACCTGTGATACTTAGAGATATAGCAACACTGATGGCAAGCAATCGATTAGTTGAAAACCAAAACAAAATGTTGGACCGACATGCAACATACTTGTGTGACTGACTGTGAATATTGTGCAATTTTCACCAGGAAGCTGGGAGACTAACTACCAAAACAACACAAGCCACAATCCAGGTTGTTAGGAGGCTGACTGACCACTAGAACTAGGCAATGCATAGTGCAACCTGGCTTGCTGAGGATTGAAACTGCACAATGCAAGATTTTAGTCAATAGTGACATGAAAACCAACAAACTGCATTGCGCAATTTCTGTGGCCATAAAGGCACTGCCTCCTAGAATTACGCGATGCATGCTTGGAGGCTAGTGCTGGGCCAGATTTGCATAGTTTCTAGAGGGAAGGTAAAGCCTTCACCTCCTGAAATGTGCATTTCTAATCCAAGTGGATGTTGGTGGCCACTCGACTATCCCACTTTGACCCCCACAACTGTCTCTTTCAGTTTTTCAGTTTCCTTAATTGTATCACAATTTACTATTTTTAGCAGTTTTTCGGGTCCTAAACTCCTAGTGCCATTTTGAGGCCCTAAACGACGTTTTTTTGGCAATCTACCACCAGTGATTTTCTCATAATTTCATATTTTTCGTCGTATTCCTCAGATAGATCTTTCCAGCGGGGTATCATGCGCATCAAACAAAGATAATATGACCAAGTCACGACCTAGGGAAGTTAGCTGTCCAACTAACCCTAATGGGGTCCATAAACTCTTGGTGTTACATCTCCTCGGGTTAGGGTTTTGGTTGTTTAGGGTTTTCTCTTATTATTCAATAATAAAAAGGCCCTTGAGCCTCATTGTAATGCAGTTGAGAGGCATGTAGCCACCACATATCTTCTAAGAGATAAGCTACCATCACCCTAGCTGGCTTATTTCCCATTTCTGTTTGTACGGTTATTTCAGTATTTTACATTAATGAAGTGAAGTATTATTTTTACTACATCTCTCTATTTATGGTTATATCTGTAATTTTTTGTGTTCCTATTTAAATACAGATCCATGGTGTCATAGTGGTCTACTCCTTCTCTGTTTTTGTTTGCATGTCCCCAATGAGGTCGGGATATAAGGAGTTAGGGCTTGAACAGGTCGAACCTTTGCAAGACCGACCTCGAAAATCTCGACAGCTTCCCATGGTGGATGAAATGAAATATGAGGGGGCAGGAGATCCTATCAAAATATTGCTCGAAGAATCCCTCCAACGAAAAAGGAACGCGATGATGGACAACTTAGCCCAGATCCTTCAACGGTTACCCAGGGGTGACGCATCTAATAGCTACTCTGGAAACACCACACCCTTTAAGGTAGAAGTTAACTTTGAAATCCCCATATTCGAGGGTCAGATAGATGAAGATGTCGTAGATAAATGGTTAAAGCTACTAGAAGGGTATTTTTTTGTTCATAATTTTTTTAGCTAAGAAAAGATTACTTTTTCTCTTCTCAAAGCAGCCCCCCACGTCAAGGACTAATGGGAAACCTACTGTGAGAAGAAGGATGAAAATATGAACTCACTGTTTTCAGCTACTCCCACTTGGAATTCATTCTGGGACGCCATCAAGGAGAAGTACTACCATTTCGGGAGCTATGAGGACAAATACATGAAGTGGACCACGTTGTGGCAGGGAAGGGACCAAGATGTGCCAGAGTTTACCAATTTTTTTCATACCCTTCACACAAAGTTGGGTATTAAGGATTATGAGCGGCATTTGGTACTCAAATACAACAGCTTCCTACACACGTAAATCCAAGACGATGGAGTTCCTGGAGATCTCCTCGCTTGGCATGACATACCAATACGCTGTCAAGATCAAGTAGAAGTTTAAACAGAAGAAGCGAGACTTTGGATCCTCGAATCTGAAGCGAGGGAAAAGCTTCCCCAAACCATAGAACCAAGGACAAAACCAAGACAATGTGACCCAAGGCAACCAGTCGAAGCAACAAGAAAAGAACAACACCACGAAGTCAAAGGAGGACACAAGAAAGTGGTGTGAGTTCCATAAGAGCCCCATTCACAACACAAGTGAGTGTGGGACCAAGAAGTCTCTGGTGGCCGAGTTGAAGGTTTCAGAATTAGATGCATGTTTCGATCCCGAGTCAGAACCTGACAAGAGGAATGACAAAGGGAAGCAGATAATTTTTGCGGAGCCCAGTGCCATTGTCGCCACCGCCATGATCCAGAAGAATGAACCCGAAGATCCAGAGGAGTGAGAGCATATTCTCCACTCACAAATGTGCGTGAAGGGTTTGTTGCAGCAATTCATTGTTGACAGTGGGAACCAAAAGAACCTCATTTCATAAGAGGTTGTGAAGCAGTTGGGACTACCAACCATACCACACCCGCAACTGTACATCATCGGGTGGCTTCACTAAGGACGAGATCTCCAAGTCCACCAAAAATTTCTCCTTTCCTACAGCATTAAGTTGCCCTTCATAGATGAGGTATTGTGTGATGTTGCACCCCTAGATGTTTGTGATGTATTATTAGACCAACCATACTTGTGGAAGTGACATGTTGTGTATGAGTCAAGGCCTCACACTGTTATTATTTCTTTGTGTAGTACATTATACAGGATACCAGAGGTAACCCACCTACCGCCGCTTCTTTGATCTCTACTAAGAAAGGCAGTAAGATCATCTCCCAGACTAGGAAATTTGTTTTCTTTTTGGTTCACTCTCAAAGTAAGGGGAAGAACGCAGCCACATCCATAGCCCCTGGGAAGGGTTCCTCCACACAGAAGAACGGTCATGAAAGGATATAGGGACATCTTCTCCTCACTTACAGGGGTAACATTACACTATCCAGTCAAGCATTCGTTCAATCTGACTCTCGGAGCACCTCTACCAAACGAGCAGATATATCACTGCTCCATTTTGGAAATGCCAAGTACAAGCATTAACATGATCAACACCAGATGTCACACAAGTTTTAGGTGGGAAACAAATTTTGGTTGCATTTATAGAAAGAATGCCTTAATAGAGCCCATCGGAAGCTCTGACCACTCCAATATGGTCCTTACACCATTAGCAAAGATGTGGGAAACAATTCTTTGGAGCACAACATTCCCCCATTCCTTGGATTGCATCAATTGTTCAATCTGGACTGCCCTTGACCATGATTCCCACCATTACTAGACACATCAAAGATTGCAGAACAGCTCACCAGGGACCAAGTTCAGTAGAAGTTTCCTCATCTCATGGAGGAACTTAACGCAATTATGGACCATTGCTTCCTAAGGGGGCAGGAATGATCTAGGTGGATGTTGGTGGCCACCCACCTATCGCACTTAGACCCCCATAATTGTCTCTTTCAATTTTTCAATTTCATTAATTGTAGCACAATTTACTATTTTTAGTAGTTTTTCAGGTCTTAAACTTCTAAAGTCATTTTAAGGCCCTAAACGAAGTTTATTTGGCAATTTACTGCCAACGATTTTGTCGTAATTTATTTTTTGTCATAGTCCTCGGAGAGATCTTTCCAATGGTGTATCATGCACATCAAATGGAGATAATATGACCAAGTCACAACCCGAGGAAGTTGGTTGTCCAACTAACCCCAACGGGGCCCATAAACTCTTGGTATTACATCTACTTTGGTTAGGGTTTTGGTTGTTTAGGGTTTTCTCTTATTGTTCAATAATAAAAAGGCCCTTGAGCCTCATTGTAACATTGTTCAGAGGAATGTAGCCACCACATCTCTTCTTAGAGATAAGCTACCATCGCCCTCGCTGGTTTATTTCCATTTCTGTTTGTAAGCATATTTCAGTATTTTACATTAATGAAATGAAGTACTATTTTTGTTACATCTCTATATTTATGGTTATATCTATAATTTTTTATGTTCCCGTTTAAATCCAGATCAATTTGCTAGTCGGGTGTTGAAGTTTTTTCTTCTCAAAGATGTACGAAAATAATCCACTTCAGACTATGGATGACAAACAATCTCAACAATATAAATGGTTTATAAACATTGTAGATCTACAAAAACTGATAGAAACAAAACCTGCCAAAGTCCTAATCTATGCTACAATCATAGTTCAACAACAAAAAGAAACAGTAATACCTCCAATCATCCAATGGAAACCAAATATACAAAGAATATATTTTATTATAACACCTGTGAAGGGAACAAATAGATGTTACTAGTCCCCCTCTATAGGTTGGCTTCTTGGCTATCCTCAAACGTCTTCAGCTTGTGTAGAGTCTCTCTCCTCTATAATGTGTAACCTGAGCAAAAATGGTGTACAACAATGAAAATAATCAGAGTTACAATAGTGAATGCAATAATGAAAATAACCAAAAGTGAATAATGAATGGAAAACCCTTCTATTTATAGAAAAATATTGAGTTATTCTCGAATAATAAGTAATAATAAAATATTATTAACCCAATTCTTGGAATAACCACTTGGAATATTCTATTATATCTGGTTAGGAGGGAAAAAGTATTTAAAATTTTATTTAGAGATAATAAATAAATAAATGATTTATTTATCATCTCAAGGAATTGGTTAAGGAATAATAAATAAATAAGGATTAATTATTCGTAAGGGATTTAGTCAAATTTGACAAAGAATAATAATTAATTAGTGATTAATTAATTATTCTTAGAGAAAAATAAGATAATTAATGATTTATCTGTTTATTTTTCATGATGGGATCAAATATGACAATGAATAATAATTGAACAATTGTTTAATTAATTATTCCTAGAATAAAATCAAATAAATAGTGATTTATTTAATTATTCTTCATGGGTTTAACTATAAATTACTTAACAAAAGTGGTTTATTAAGTAATTTCTCAGAGTGAAAGCAATTTTACTATGGTAAAATTGGCTTTACATGGTGTAATTCGATCCATCAAGTAAATTAGGCTAGATGATCAATTTTTTTGTGATAATAGATTGCCCCCCAACGTACGAGTGTTAGGAGCAAAATGTATGACCAAAGTTCATTGTAAAGACACAATCCCTAGACAACACAGGGGAGTCATAGAGAGAGAGAAACCAATAAAGCTGAAGTGAAAGAGGATAGGGACAGAGGGGGTGAGACTAATGCAAGTCTCCTTTTTTGTTGTGGTACTAGACCTCAATGAGGCAGGGGAGGCATACCCATACCCACTGAGATAACTTAACACAAAAAAATGGTGCGCCCAGAAACATGAAATTGAGCAATGAAGTACATGCTGAATGGTACATGACATGCTGGCATAATAGAGCCAAAAAATAATCCAATATATCCCATATACATAATGCACCTAGAAAAACATGAGCCAAGACTAAATACAATAATATCTTAGTACATGAGATATAATGGCCCTTCCCTCAAAAAATGGGTGGGAGGGAGGGTAGAACAACTGGAGAAGCCCTGCTGAATAGGGAAGGGCTCTAGAAAACTAAATGGATCATCTGAAGGAGACGTGCAGGCTATGAACACTATGATCGGTAGGAACCAAACCCATAAACTCTGCATAATTGCATCTGAGGCTCCAGCATAATAGGAATACATCTGGGCATGTGGGGGGATACCTGAAGGGCCACCCCCTCATGAGGTCTGAAACATCTCACACACACCCAAGTATCACTCGTACAATCTGTCGCGTCAGTGGACCATCAAGTGTATGAATCACAAACATGAAATGACCAAATGAAAGGGGAATAATGAGTCTTTTTGCTTGATCCGAGGCACCGAACAAGAATGGAAGCTGGAATCAAGATACACCATCCTCTAGATTGTTATTTTGGAATAAAAGAGTTGATGTCGACAGAATAGGACCCGTGATAGGTGAGGCAATGAGGATCCTCAAATAAGGCATGAGGGAAAATAGTATTGTGATTGATGGACTGAAACCAGGCACAATGGAAAATGTGGGACTGAGGGACAAATAGACGGCTTCCCTTGTCAAAGCATAAAGTGCATGGTTGACCTGGCAGTGACTGACTCAACTCCGGAGGGGATAGGGGACAACATGACTGGAGGCAAAAATGGGAAACACAGGGTGAACGATATGAAAAAATGGATGGAATACTATGACATGATATAACGGGATGTGGAATGGACTCCATGGATGCAAATGTGACTCATCGTGGATGCTTTGAATGAGGGTGACTCGACGATGTTGCCACGTAGAATAGGCTCGGTGGGAATCATGAAGACATGTGCACATGATGGTTACTCATGACGAAAATAGACACGTGAGATCACAAGAATTAAGGGAGGGTGGTACTTAAGGTGCAAGTGTCGTATATGAAGAAATTTGATTTTGAGAGGCGACAAAGTGACCCTTCTTGGAAAAATGGCTTCCAGGTGACGTGTCATATCGTCAAAAATGAAGACACATTATAATAATTGGTGATAGGTTTCCAATGGTGCTAATGGTTCGTCAAATGAAGCTATAGTCTGGTCACAATGTGTGACATAAGAACTGTGGGTTTTCTTATAAAAGGGTGTGGTCCCTCCAACTTGAGAGGAGGAGAAGGCCCTAAATCTTGTGGAGATCGTAGTGTACAAACCGACCAATGGAATTAGGATCTACGGATTTCAGGCAAGTGGCCTTACTTGTCTAAAGATGGCCTTAATGCTTCTTAAAATGATGGTTCCTCATGAAGAATGAAGAGAAGAGGAAAATGAGAATGAACTACTAGAGGAGGTCTAGAATCATCCTCACCCACGAAGTCAAACATGGGGACTATGTGGACATAAAGTAGAATATTTGAAGATATGGTATCAAATGTCTATGATATGCGATGTGCAAATGGCTTTCTGGAGAGGCCTGTAGGACAAACTATCCAAGGAATGGGAGGACAATCGACCATACCTAGATTCAGTGAGATCTAGGCCAAGACTTATGTTAATCAATTGAGAAGATGGCCAAGGGAAATCCATCATGCCCCCAAGCATGGGATACTTCCTGCAAACATATGTGATGGAGGGGACTGATCTGGTATGCAAGGGTGGGAATGATGCCCCCTAGAAGGAGTTTGTGGAGCACCATTGTGTTTTGAGTGCTCAAAAAAGGGATTTAAGCATCTCGCCCCAACTTGGCACAAGATCCTCCAAAGGCTGATAATGAGATGTAGGGGCCTATGGCCCCCCTAGTATGCTATGGGCATACTGGATGTATTTAGAGTGGTGGACTCCAAATATTTATATGTTTTATGTGATACATAATATGATTATGCATTTTTATATGACGATGATGGTTCTCCATGTGTTTGTTTATGGTTGTGTTCTGTGGTATACATGTAATAAATTCCAATCTAGAATGTTATTTCAATGGTATCTACATAGTTATTATGGCCTCTAGGAACATGGCATGAATTGGTTATGCACATTATACACATCATTCAATTGCATGACAAGTAGTAAGGAATCTAAACAAACATGAAGATGAAGGATGCGATGAGTGAGGGCGTCGACTAAAAAACCTATCACTACATCATATTCAGCCTGGTTATTGGTGGCATATCCAATGCACATGTCGTTCGAAATGACTAATGTATGCAAGGGGGTGAAGATGGCCCAGGCTGCTAAGGCTAGATTCCTGGAGAAGCGACTCGCACCATTGGCATGATCGATGTACAGTGTGGATGATGAATCCATCTGAAATGTGCAAAAGACAACTGATGAGATGATGTAACCTACTGAACTTCATGGAAAAAATAAAGACACACAAATCAAAGGGATATGCTATGAGCGAAATTTATTGAGGTAGAGTGCATTGGGAGAATTAGGAAGGAAATTGCCTTCGAAATCCTCCAAATGATATGTCCCCTTGTGTAAGTGCAAGGGTAATCAGGGGTAGACATAGCTTCCATGATGTCCTCATCAGAATGGAAGATGGGTGAACAGGAGGAAGACTGACTACATGATGCGGCGGAAGTACTTAGTGCATCAACCTAAGAAAGAAGGTTCACATATGCATCATCTGGAATGATAGATGACGAGCTAGTAGATGGAGGATCTACAGATGTTGAGACTTGGGATTCTGTCGAAAGAGGTTCGATAGAAGCATGCGCAAAAAGCTCAGAAAGGTTTGTCAGTGAGGAACTCAAGGATGACAACAGGTAAAGGATATGGTCCATGGTTTTCATCATCTCGACATCGTGGGGAGGGATCACGATGGTGGGACCAAAGTCCCCCTGTTCTGGTTTACTAGTGGTACCAGAATCCACGGGTAGAGGATTAGGTAGTGGTACCAGAATCCACTAGGAGTCGTCTCGTATTCACGAAGCACCTTAAGGCAATCGCGAAATTCGTGAAGTTGAGGGAAACAATGGGAGTAGTGACCATGATGATTGCACAAGGAACAAGGGTGATTTGAGCATAAGGTTCTAAGTTTTTTGGGTGGAACTCGTAAGTTAACATGGAATTTAGGGATATTTGAATCTGGGAACATTTCATGAAACTAAGGTTTGAGATGAGGAATCTCGGGACGATTATTGGTGACGTTCCCAACAACTTTACGCAAAGTGCATGGAGGTGACAACTTTGGGGCCTTGGGGGTTGGAGGAGCTTGGGGAGCCTTGTCTTTAAGTTCTTTCCTTTCATCTTTGCCCCCATGTCCAGATGCTTTTCCAATAGGAGTGGGTTCCTGTTGAGGTTGTGATGGAACTAAAGCAGCAACAAGGGCTATAGGGACAGGTTGAACTAGGGCCAAAGCATGACAAGGTCTTAGCTGACCAGGCAGAATTCTTGCAGGGGGATCGACGTACCATACTGGGATCCCCATAGTCATGTTAGGAAGGACCAGAGAAGCCATGACATGGACATAAAATACTTCTGGAGGTGGAAATAAGAAAGATATCTGGCCTGTATGGTAATTTCCTAGCGGAATAGCTCTTGGATGGTTAAGACTTGGAGGAACAGTTCCTAGTGGAAACATAGGAGAGGCGCCCACAAACAAAGGAGGTCCTGGGGTGTGGATCCGGAGGGCTCTACTGGGATGGAAACATTAGTGTGCTGAGGAGCCGACTATTGATCGGATGTACCAAAGTGCTTGAGAGCAACCCATGATGCTTGTAACATGCAAACACTCAAAGAGTTAGGCTCTAAGACGAGAGGGGGAGAACCAGGGAAAGCACCCAACAATGTGGAAAATTTATAGACTTCGGGTGAAACACTAGTGATGGGAGTTGGAGACTGATTATCTGACACCAATGAGATAATTGACTTAGGGGAGGTCACGGATTTCGGC
This sequence comes from Pinus taeda, assembly GCA_000404065.3. NCBI lineage: Eukaryota > Viridiplantae > Streptophyta > Pinopsida > Pinales > Pinaceae > Pinus > Pinus taeda. The sequence goes on along the minus strand of APFE031068109.1, from coordinate 76,140 downwards.
TCGTAGTAAGTCAACTGATCGACGGTAACGATCTTCCCTTCATAGGGGAACCACAGATGAAACGACTGGCATGCCATATGTGTAACTATGACCTAAGAGAATGTTGTAATCTAAAGGGGCATCATAACCTCAATATCTACATGAACAATCTTGCCCGCAAGGGTCACTAGATAGTTGTGGTACGAGGAGTGTTCGTCCCAAGAACACAAAGTGATGGTGGAGGGGGACAACTTAGGTGACTTAATTTTTTCCAAACGGTAGCAAACATTGCACAGGTGGACACACCTTCCTCAATAATGCATTCAGAGATAATGGCATTACGGACTCGGACTGGTATCTGGAAAGCAATGGATGAAGGCAATGGGGGGTGTTTTGATGTATGAATTAGGAAGACAAACAAATGATTGTCAGAAGGATCTACTACATCCAAAGAAGTTAGTAGACATTTCTTTTGAGATGGGCATGACTGGAGGACTTCCTGCATCGACATGGCAGTAGGTGATTGTGCCAAATCATTTACTATATTGTATGTATGGGCAACTCAGTTAGAAGTTGTGTTATGATGTAATGGTCCATTTGGGATCTTGGGAATGACCCCAAATTCAGGTTGAAGGACCTGTAATGGACCATTTGGTGTCATAAGAGGCTCAATAGATGCTTTGGTTTTGGACTTAGTGGCAAACGAAGTCGATGTCTTATCATATTGATGCGACTGAGTTTACAGGTTGATATCAGAGGGATTAACCTCATCAGAATTCATCATAAGGATCTGGTAGTCCCCATGGCCAGAATGTTGGGGGGAATGGGCTGATTGACCTGGATAAGGTTGAGCAGCAACAAATCTTTGCTGAGGCAAAGAATTTGTAAGCATTGTCGGTTGAGATGGCGCACGATTCTAAGTTGATTGTTGACCTCTAGAAGTTGTTTGAGCTTCCCACATTTGGCGCATCTCGGGTAAGAGAGGACACTCATGTGTATAATGGCTATGTATACCACAACATACACAAGGCTTGTTCGTATGAATAACCTTGTTCTTCTTGGGTTGGTTGCCCTGTTGCTAGTTATTAGTGTTAGGATGGTTCCCCTGGCATTCACTAGGTTGATTACCTTGATTACCCTGGTTACCCTTGTTACCTTTCCCCTTATTCTTTTTCTTCGAATTTTGGGGATTGGTCACACTCTGCTGCAAAAACACTTGACCCTGAGGGGGTGGTGGCTGCTAGGGATGAGGATGCATGGGAGGTTGCAGTGCTAATGTTTAAGGGGTTGGAGCGCTCGGTTGTGTATAAGGAGGAGCAACAGTTTGGTAGGTAGGTTGAGGCCCTGAAAACATGTTGCTAGTAGGAGGGGCATAAGTGTTAGAGTAAATGGTGACCCCCTACAGATAGCAATAAATTTGTTGATTTTATGGTAAGGGATGTGAAAGGTTTCCCATGATACCGTTAGCAGCATGAGATGCACCATGTGCATTGGCACCTCCAGGATGGGGGAGGTCTGGTATGACAGTATAGAAATAACTGTATTGTGCATAAATTAGGTCATATCACTAGTACAAAATGAGAGATTAGTGACTAAATGACTAAAAAAGTTAGTCACCACAACTATTTCAAGTGAATTACTACTAAAATTAAACGATTTTAAGTGACCCAGCTATAAATGACTAATTTAGTCTAGGGATAAAATAAATGACTAGATAATAAGTAACCCAACTAAAAATGACTAACTTAAATGACTAATTTAGTCCAAGACTAAAATATATGACTAGATAATAAGTTACAAAATTAAAAATGGTTAACGTAAATGACGGCTATAGTCCAAGAATAAGAATATGATCAAATAACAAGTACAAAAAGTATATGATTTATTCATTTATGCCATTATTTTTTAATTGTGTCACTCTAGAAATGGAACATTCCAATTTTGATATTGAAGTGTTACATTTCACTAAATTTTGACACTGCAGATGGATTCAGAGATAAACTAGGTGTCTAAATCCATATGCAGTAATAAAATTTAGAGATAAAGGGGTTGCTTCCCCACATTCATGGATGAAATCCACAATAAACATGTTAGTGTGGACTAACACACCTTACTCAAGAGATTTGATCTAGGCAATAATTGATAGTTTAAAACTAGCCAAATACCCATCATCATTGATAACAAATTGTTTAGCTAACGCTTATTTCCCCTGCGAAAATACCAAAGAGTTACCTTTCCACATTGGTAAATACATGTTAAAAAGAATTATACCTAACTTAATCACAAATTAATTATAAATTTATTGTTACATTTGACTCTGCTTCGATATAAAAGTGCATGTTTAAAAATCTCTTCAATGAAATGAATGTTTGAAAATGTCATCATAAAGGAATTATGTAAATTATATTATTCACTTATAAGAAAGTTGAAAAACTTATAGAAAACATACAAGCATTATAAATCTTAAAAATATCTTAAAAGACGAATTAATCTATTTTTCCATTTTCTTATTTTACAAAAGAATTTTTTTTCTTATTTTCCAAGAAAATGAAGAAATTCTCTTCAAATTCACAACTTCATAATTGTTTAAAAAGATAAAGGCTCTTCAATATCTTAACCCAAAGCAAAGTGGTGGAGGGAAAAATAAAAGAAAAACTTAAAAAGAAGAGGGCAAAGTATTTTGTCATACAACATTTTCAAATGTTTTTTGCTATCACCCCATACAATTAAATTATTGGAAACCAACATTGAGTGGGAAAGAAACCAAAGAGAGAGAGAGGGGGGAACATTTTACATGTTAATGTAAATATATGCCATCAAAATTCCACATGGATTCACAAGTGTTTGAGGGGGGTTTGGAGCCATTTTATTTCAGTATTTCCTTTCTAAACTAAAATGCCATTGAATTTGTTGGGGTTTTGGGGGGTTTTGTTTCATGGTTGTCCTATGAGTTTAGTAGCGGAGTCCGGTAGCCATGACATAAACAATTTGGTGGAGATTTTGTAGAAAACCAATGGATTGGAGGATCTGTCACTATGAATTCATGAAGCTCTGGTGCAAGAGGGTTTGAAGGGCTTGGCCCAACTTCTGGAAGAGGGCATCAAAGAAGATTTTTTAATGAAATGTGAAAGGAATATGTGGTGCACGATTGGTTTACGATGGTGAGTGTGATCTAGACTTGCACCCATTTATGAGCTCTACAATAGGGCATGTGGATCCATGATTACATAAGTAGAAGTGGAATTGAATTAAATGTTTTTCTTGGAACTTCACTCATCGATATGTATGCAAAGTGTAGGAGTATATATATTGTGTTTGTTGTGCTTGAGAAAATTCTTGAAAGGTATGTCGTCTATTGGATTTCCATGATTATTGGATATGTGTTCAATGAGAATGCAAATGAAGCTTTGATGTTTCTTAGACAAATGAAACAGGCAGGTCGCATTAAACTTGATTCTGTCACCATGGTGAACGTGCTTTCAACTTGTGCCCAGTTAACGTGCAATGGGCTAAGTGGATCAATGGTTATAATATTAGAACATGATTTGTGCTTGATATTATAGTGGGTACTACTCTCATAGATATGTATGCCAAATGTGGGAAAATAGAACTAGTACGCCAATTTTTTGATGAGATGTCTAAATGAGACATAGTTTCATGGAATTCAATAGTTGGTGGTTATGGTGAGCATGTCGAGGAATTTTTTTCCCAAATGAAACTAATAAGAATGAAGCCTAATCATATTAGGTCTATTGGTATTTTATCTGCATGCAGTCATGCAAGCCTTATAGGTAAGGGTTGGCAATACTTTCATTGTATGGATTTAGATTACCCTATCATGCCTAGAGTAGAGCATTATACATGCATGGTTGACCTTCTTGGTCATTCTAGATGTCTGTACGAGGTAGAGAATCTCATAAATAACATACCATTAGAACCTAGTGCTAGTGTGTGGGGAGCCTTGCTTGGTGCTTTTAAAATTCACTGCAATATTCAATTAGGAGAACATGTAGCCAAATGCCTCCTTGAATTAGAGCTTGAAAATTTTGGATGTTATGCATTTATGTCAAACATCTATGCCATGGCTGGAAATTGGTATGGTGTCGAAAAAGTGAGAAAAATAATGAAAGACTGAGGATTGAAAAAGATACTAGGATGGAGTTATGTTGAATTAAATAAAAAGGTACATTGTTTCCTTACAAGAGACAGATCACATGCTTAAACAAATGAAATCTATGAAATGTTGGAGACTTTGGCTGGGAAGATGAAGGAGTCAAGATATGTCTCTAAAACAACCTTTACACTGCACAATGTTGAGGGCGAAGTGAAGGAACACCTTTTGTGCAGTCACAGTGAAAAGTTAGCCATAGCTTTTTCTCTTATCAATATTCTTATCACTCAGATTTTTTCCCTAGAAGTTATCAAAGAAGGAATAGTCCAAGGTAACCACAAACCTACTTTTAGACTTAGTTTCTAGCCAACCTAATTCCAGAGAGGGCTCTTTCTTTATAATTTAACTTTTTTTGAATAAGATTCCAGGCTAGTTCTTAGTGTTCAGGATTTTTTTGTTTTGATTGGGTGGTGGAATTAAATAAACAGATGGGCAGAGCAACTATTTAGGTCATTGGGCAATGGATTCAATCAAGAAAGGCTTCATTGGATTTGATCTATCACTCAGGTAAGTGTCCACAGGGCAAGCTAGCACAGCAAAAGAAAATCTGTAGGTTTAAATGGATGAAAGTCCTAACCAGGGCCAAGGGCAATGAAGAATCCTTAACCGGGATTAAGATGAAGAAAGGAAGGATGGCCAGTAGCAAAGGGAAATGAAGAATCCTTAACTATGGGCCAAATGGGGGATAAACTATGGAAGTAAGGGAGCAACTAAGAATTCCTAGACCAAGGCAGTTTAGTAGAAAACATAAAGTAAGAAAACAGTTAAAACGGAGATCACTTAAGCTAATTCTGATGATATCATTCTTTGTTTGCTTTTAAGATTTTATAAGAAACACATATGAATATTCATAACATGAAGATGAAACAGTATTTAAACATGAAAAATTATACTTATTTGTTCTAATTGTGCACAAGAATCTAGTGAAATGTCCTCAGCTTTATTTCATTCCCAACAAACCAATCCAGTCTTGAGTACAAAAGCTCCTTGGCTCAAAAATAATATGTCTACAGAAATGTATTTTAATCCACCCTAATTACTTCAATTTGTGAAGTATTTATACAAAAATTGATACAAAATATCTCATAACTACATGAGAATTATTTTAGGAAACAGAAAATAATTTCAACATGAAGATAGAAACAGATGGAGAACTGTCTTCTAGGTATCTCTTTTATTGTGACTATGCTAGATGTTGCAACTCGGATTTGTCTCTTGCAGTTGCTTTGTAATTACGTGCTGGAACAACTTTTATCTTCTACCTGTTGATACTTTTTACTGTGTTGTTTGATCCTGTCTCACATGTTTAACCAAGTAGTTATCTTTTTACCTTTTAGATTTACTATAGTAACTTATGTAAATCAATCAAACTAGTCCACCATTAACTTTCAGGTAACTTCATCCTGATCATTTTCCTGTAGATTCGATTGGCTTCTGTATACTTAGAAAAATTTGGTTTTCTTGTGAATAAGTGCTTGACTTCATGTTCTATGTAGAACAGATTCTCCAGGCCATCATAAAGCACTTTCCCAATGGGTAAAGATTTCACCCCTGAAGTACTAGCTTGACTTTTGGCCAGCTTGTTTAACTTGTCAACATAATCTTCCTAGGCCATCAACTTGTCGTTTATTACCAGGGGACTTGGAAGTCCCTTTTCTCTTAAGATGCCATACTTTAGCATGAAGCTGTCAATGTCTGCTTGAATGCTTTCACATCTTTTCTCCAAATTTAGCATTAAATTCCTTTTAGTGAGAACTTTTTTATCTCTACGATTGTTTTTGTTCTATCCTTTATATCTAATTCATCAAGTTCATATATGTTTTTGCTGTTCAAAAATGTAATCAACTAATTAGTTTCTTCTGGTTTATTTCCTAGTTCCTCTGCTGTTTTCGGGATTGCTTCTGTAGCTATCTTGACCAATTCTGTTTGTTCAAAAATAATCTGAATAAAACGCCAAACATCATTGATGGAATCAATGATGTTGGCCCAAAGGATATCTTTCATGTCTCCCAATGGTTCTTGTAGTGTTAAATCCTTTTCAAGGGCTTTTATCCTTTCGGTCATCCTTAGATTCCTCTGAGTTTCCTCTTTATGTTGTATTTGTGTAAGTTTACAGTTGGTTTCTAAACTTGACACTTGTTCTCTGAGCTTCTTAAGCTTAGTGGCCTGGATACTCATTTATTCCATGGCCTTGATTAACTCTGCAGTTTTCTTTGTGGGTGTCTTTGTGTCTGTCGATATAGATGTGCCTGCTAAAGTACAGTCACTGGCAAAGCAGTTGCTGGTGGAATTGTTGGTGCCAATGTAGTAGCCAAGGTGGAGGGTACTGTTGTAGAAACTATAGGAATCAGAGTCTGATGAGTGGTGGCCAACATACTCTACTTGGACTGTATCAAATTATCCAGCTCTTTCTTAGTTTCCTTCAATTGGTCATTTAACTTAAGGACTAGGTCCATAAGTTCTTCCTCCTTCTGTGTTTCTAAAACTTCAGTTGTTTGAGGATGATGAAGAGGAGGAATCTTGAGCTTCTTCTTCAGTGCAGCTATGTCATTGTTTTTCTTCTTTATCAACTGTTATGTTGCTTTAACATCCTTGCGATCATGTCCCAGCTCTATGACTAAGTCCTATAAGGACTTTATTCTAGTGTCTTTTTCCTGAGAAGAGGCCTTTTCCAACTAGAATTGTGCTGAGATGTTATTCAGTGAATTCTAAAGTTAGTGGGCTGCTATGGCCTTGCTAGTCAAGGTGGAATATACCATTTCTTCAGTTTGTTTGTGCAACTCAATTTGGTCAATAAGATGGATATCCTTTGCTAATACCTCAAGATATCTTTTTAGGTAGTCTACCATTGAATTTGGTTGTTGTATGGTTGGATTCAGAAAACTCATCTTCATTTTTCCTTCCTTTATGTCAAAGGCTAACATTGCCCTTGTCTGGTTCGTTGGAGCCATCCTCAGATAATGTGCATAGCTTTGCACCTTCAACCTTTCATTCCTTGCTTTAATTTCCTTGTATTTTTCTTTGATGTCTTGGCTCTGTCCTATGGGAGCCCTGAAGGATGATACTTCCACACTCTGTTGTCTTTCTAACATTTGAGTTTGAGAGGTGGAGGGTCCTTATGTCGCTCCTAAAGGAATGGTATGCCAACTTTTTTTTCTCTCTGCTCCTGAAATCCTTGTTGTTTCCTCAGATTATTCTTGCTCTGCATATGGGTTTAACCTCTGCCTCTTAGCAAAGGTTTGAGCAATAGGCCCGCTAGAAGGAGTGGCCTCCTCTTTGTCTCTCTTAAGGTTCCTTTCCTCATTTAGAGGAGTCTACAAAACAGGAGGATTGCTCATGATTTGTTCAAGTTGAGCAAGTTCCTTTGAAATTTTAGGTTGTTCAGACTCTGGCTATACTGAAAGCTCTAGTTGCTTTGATGGCCCTTTTTATATACCTAGGGGGGATAATATGGGGTACAAAGGGAGGTACCCAAGGGAATAATGTAATAATGGGATGGGCCATAGTAATAAATAAGGTGGTTAACCCGTATCATGTAAGGGACCACAAGTAGTCAGTAATAAT